>CM075198.1:26642719-26825219 GCA_037577475.1 Chaunax sp. Z400 | reverse complement strand
AACTCCACATATTATGGGAGTTTAGGGAACACAGTCTTTAGACTGCTGTGGCTGAACTACCCAACGATCACTACAAAGCTTAGCATGTAAAGTCAATAGGTCAGTGAAGGCATCATGCAGGACCCCCGGTGCTTCATTAGCATTACATTTACCATTATGTTATGACCTAGGAGTCATATAAGGTTAATTTGAATTCTTGTTCCGTGTATGTGTGACGTCTCTCTCCCTTCCCTCCATCACTGCAGTCAATCAGTGTTTAGGAATCAGCTACAGGTCGGTGTCCTCCTGAGTGGGCAGGTTGGCACCTATCCTGGCAGCTGGATTGGAGGAGCGAAGATCCAGGTGGGTGGATGGCAGAGGTCCGAGGCAGCTGATTGGTGGGGAGAAGCCTTAAGATCCAGCTGATGCCGGCCGCTCCCTGCTCTCACCCACTCTCAGTAACACTCGTGTAGTTTGGATTGTGTTTCATGGTATAGTGTGATGTGTTTTTCTTGTGACGGTACTGTGAACACGATAGTGTGCTTTAGTAACTTCAGATTTGCATCAGTCAAACGGTTCATCGCTGACATCTATTACCTTTGTAAATATTGTAAATAACTCTTGTAGCAGTTTTATACCCAGAAGGCCTTTTTGCTTTGAGACGTTTCCTCATGTGTTGAGTTAGGAGTTTGGTAAGCAGCTGCCTTTTTGTTGATGTTTTATTTGTCCCAGGTAAACTTAGGAATTTAAGATCTTTTGTTTGTTGTTTTGGGCTCTAATCCTGTGACAGAAATAGATACAGCAATGAACTGCTAAGTGATTTTGACCTGTCATTATTTGGGCCCTTACTGGGAGTGGGAAGAGCTGCACACAAAAAAAAAGCATGTTACGTTCAGGTTTCCCCTAGACAGGGACGTAACAGTTAGCACTGGCAGCTAAGTAAACAGCTACTAACAGAACAGACATGAATTCCCTCTGCAGACAGAAGAGCCAACATTTTTTATAATGAGGACTTTTACAGCAGTGAGCAGGGTTTAGCAGCTACTGTGACATTTGAGTCTATGAAAGCTCTTTAAATGATATGGTGGAAATTTTCAACAACTGCTTTAAACCCTGTAGCTCCACTTAAAGTAAAGAAGAGGTCGACTGACAGAACCTCCTCAGGGTTAAACAATCCCAGTGTTGATGAGATGAAGAGGATTTGTCGAGCAGATGAAAGGAAGTCATGACTGTTTATAACAACACTACACATCTGGAGAGAAAGGATCACTTCTCAGTCTTCTATGGACCAGCTGCTCAGCGCTGCTCCTCCCCCTCCACAGTCTGCATCACATGGTGATGACTTTGATTCTTCTTCATCCAAATAACTACAGTTAGAGCCTGAATGACTGTTGATGGGAAACCTGATCTCAGCAAACCATGTGACCATGGGACACTTCACCTATTTTACATTAGCTGAACTTAGGAGGACTGTCACTGACTGCTGATGTCATTTTAAAGTGGAATGTTTTCCATTCTGACTGATGTAGGACTTTGGCTGCTCCAGATTTCGAGGTTTTGACCAGCAGCACTCTAACAAATAGATTTTAAGATAGCGACAGAATCAGTCTGATAATCAGATGATGGCTCGTTTACTCAAACAGCTGTGGAACATCTGATGTTCAACACTCCACATTTCATTCTTCTATTATTCTGAACGACTCCACTGGTGGTGTTAGTTCTTATTATATCTTTATGTAAAACTGTACAGACAGTCTCTATGTGGTTATAGATGCAGGACAGCAACAAACAAATAAAATCAGTTTCAAATGGATTTCAAATGACTGGAAGTCAGTACAGTGAAGAGGCTCAACAGGAGGTCATTGATGACTCGTCTCTGGTGCTTCTGTCACCTCCTCTGGACATTTTGACACCAGAGCAGATTAAAAACAAAAAGGTGGAAGAATGAAAGGGTGTGCAGTGCTTCATTGAGTAAAAGAATTGTCCCTGGTTCCTCCAGAGCTTAGATGTGCTTTCACTGCTTAGATTGTTTCCCTTTCTTTGATGTCCTTATTTTCTCCTCTTTTCTAATCATCCATCTCTCTCCATCATCCTCACAAACACTGTCTCTCTGACTGCATTCACACTATGGCTGAATCTGTTCACAGTGATCTGTGTGACCCGTGTCTGACATCAGTGTGAACAGATCTGTACCATGACCCCATGTTTACAACATGTCACTGGTTACCAGGTCACGATTCACAGTGGTGTGATGTAGTAATACTAGTGTGGTGATGGTCCAACCCCTCTTTGGGCTGAGGGTAAGAGGCTAAAACAGGATTTGATTGGACCATTTTCCCATTAAATTTACCATCTCATGTCTCCAGCTGTCGTTGCTGCGATCCTCCACATTTGATGTGTCGACCATTGCTGACAAAACGGTGTTCTGAGCATGGTGGGAGAAATCTGATGTGACTGTTCACACTGCTGTCACATCAGGTCTGATCCAGGACCTCATATGAAAGTGGACCAAATCAGAACTGAAAAATTCAAATTTCACGTGATTTGTGTTGCTCACACTGTTCAGAAAAAAACACATCTGACACATATGTGAGCAAAAACATCTGATCTGGGCCTAGAACAGCCCCTGGTCTTGTTTCAGTCCAATTGGCTTGTTGCTGCCATCTAGTGTTGCACCTTTACAGGTACGTCAAAAAGAGGAGAGGACAACTTGTGAGTGTCATTTCACTGATGGAAGGTCTCCACATCATGCATCAAACAGCATACGCATCAGCAAATACTCAGTAAAACCAACACCACCAAAATGTCAGCCAGGTGAAACATCTTCAAATCAAAACATTTCTTCTGACCAGGCAGGTTTTAGCATTTGTTTCAAACTAGTCATCTTTAAATGCTTTTATCTTCTTACTTACATTTTGTTTAGGGCTCTTAACTTCATGTTTGAAACTTGAATTAGTAGAATTTCTGGATAATGTAAAGTCAAACCCACATAGTCAACCTTAGAATTTCTTATTTCAAGCATTTTATCATTTGCATATCTTCAAATATTAAGAACAGAACTGTGTGAACCTGTTTTAACCCATGGTACATTTGTCATATTTATATCATAACAGGAGATTTACTTCTTTGTTTCTCTCAGTACCTTTATATACCTTTAATATATTATTATTATTATTATTGTTATTATTATTATTATACTTCAGTAACCTTTATCTTGGTCAGGAATACGTGTTTTAACAACATGACATTCCATGTTATGAAGCTTTCTTTCAACATGATGTCATCTGATACTACATTTCATTCACTCCGACATGTGATAATGGTGTTAACAGTATCACCTCACAATAAGACAGTTGTGGGTTTGAAACCACCTGCCAGCTACTTGTGGTCTATGGCGACCTGTCCAGGGTATGTGGTGCCTCTCAGCCAGTTTTAGCTGGTTAAATGTAAATGTGTGTTGATTTCATCATTTAAGGACAAAAGCTGATGATGACAGCTCTTGAATTCAGAGGAATCAAGTCCATGTAAACCAAGCTAGTGTTTAGCAGCTCTGTTCTGAACTTGTTTAAATGTTTGTTAAGAAGTGGAACAGAGGGAAGGTGAAAGCCAAAGCGGTCCAAGGGTTTGACCCCCATTCCAGATACAACATGTGACATCCCTATCCAGCAGAGGCCAGTCTTATGAACAGATACTGCACTGAACCCTGAACCTTGCTGGCCAGAGATACTGCTGGAAGAAAAATGATTCAACCCCCATCATAGATCAGGTTTATTGTTGATCAGCTGTTAATAACCAGATCAAGTCAGTTTAAATAGATCTTTTTTATTTTAAATAGATCAATACATCAGATATTATAGTGTTTTTTCCCCCTGACTCCTCAGTCTCTAAATGATCCAACCCTTAATGACGTACTTGGTCTTCGTGCTTGTCGCAGTGCACGAGGACCAACAACTTGGCAGAGAGGAGTTGCAGGCAGTGATGTGAGAGGAGGCAGAACCGAGCCAAGCAAGACAGGAAACAGACCAGGTTAAGAGCTGCCCCAAATAAACCTGCTGTACCCAGATGCTGGGTATCTGGGTCTGTCTCACCAACGCCCATCCGCTCATCAACAACCTGGACAATATGAGACCGTGGATTATGATAATGAAAGGGTCCAGGCTGCAGGAAAGCAACCCCAGCTTAGCATGCTGTAGCAGTACTGTAGCCAGACTCACAGGTCTATTGAGCCCAGTATTCCTATAAGCCTCATCAGTAATGACTTCATGAGCTTCTTTAATGATAACATTCTAATTATTACAGACTAAATTAATCACCTCCTGCCTTCAAATGATATCAGTTTACCTTCAAACACAGGAAGTTTAGACACGGCTAAATAGCTGTATATCTGGACTGCTTCTCTCCCATTGACCTTCAACAACTAACTTCTACTATTTCTTAATCTAAACCAGCAACCTGCCCCCAGACCCCATCCCAACTAAGCTGCTTAAAGATGTTTTACCCTTAGTCAGAACTTCTCTATAAGATATGATCAATCTGTCATTATTAACATATGTACCACAGTCCTTTAAACTGGCTGTAAATAAACCTCTTCTTAAAAAGCCTACTCTTGATCCAGAGGTCCTAGCTAACTACAGACCTATATCTAATCTTCCCTTCCTCTCTAAGATTCTAGAGAAAGCAGTCTCTAGTCAGTTTTGTGATTTTCTACATAACAATAGTTTATTTGAGGATTTCCACTCAGGCTTCAGAGAGCATCATAGCACAGAGACAGCATTGGTCAAAGTTACTAACGACCTTCTAATGGCATCAGATGAGGGATTTGTCTCTGTGCTCGTCTTATTAGGTCTTAGTGCTGCATTTGACACCATTGGCCATCAGATACTACTACAAAGACATGAGTGTGTAAAGAAGAAGGGGGAGAAGAAGAGAGAGGAGCTCAATGCATCATGGGAAGTTAGGCAGTCTAGGCCTGTAGCAACATAGCTAAAGACTAGCCTAAGCCAGCCTTAATTCTAAGCTTTGTCAAAAAGGAACGTTTTAAGCCTCCTCTTAAATGTAGAGAGGGTGTCTGCCTCCTGTACCAAGACTGGAAGATGGTTCCACAGGAGAGGAGCCTGATAACTGAAGGCTCTGGCTCCCGTTCTACTTTTGGAGACTCTGGGGATCACAAGTAACCCTGCATCCAGGGAGCGTAATGTTCTAGATGGGTAGTAGGGTACTACGAGCTCCTGAAGGTATGTTGGTGCCTGACCATTAAGGGCTTTGCACGTGAGGAGAAGGATTTTAAATTCTATTCTGGATTTTACAGGGAGGCTAATACAGGAGACACATGATCTCTGATACTAGTTCTGGTCAGGACACGTACAGCAGCATTCTGGATCAGCTGGAGAGTCTTTAGAGACTTGTTGGGACAGCCTGATAATAGGGAATTACAATAATCCAGTATTTGGAAGTCGATCCAGATGCTGTGGTTTTCTAATGGTTTCATAATACTGTCAATAAGAAATAAAAGTATTATAGTCTTTGGTTATAGATTCAGATTAGATATGTTTTTATTTGACTTTATATCTATTCTACACCAACGATAGATAGATAGATGATAGATAGATAGATAGATGATAGATAGATGATAGATAGATAGACAGATAGATAGCTAGATGGATAGATAGATAGATGATAGATAGTAGATAGAAAGATGGATAGATGGATAGATAGATAATAGATGATAGATAGATAGATAGATAGATGATAGATAGATGATAGCTAGATAGATAGATAGATATAGATAGATAGACGATGGATAGATGATTGATAATAGATGATAGATGACAGATTGATAGATAGATGATAGCTTGATGAAGATAGATAGATAGATAGATATAGATAGATAGATGATGGATAGATAGATAGATATACTTTGACTTTTAACACAACTTTATTTAAAGTACATTAAACAAACTTTTTCTTTGACATCCAAATTAGTGCAACAATGACACATAATAACACAAGACCTTTGCATTCACCGACTGACAGTCAGAGTCCCAACAAAGTTAAAAATTAAGAACCAGAGTACTGTCCTCCTCTTGTGAACACAGGACCTGCCTGATGCCCCACACTGCCTTAAAACCAGAGATATTGTTGGTCAGTTTGTGGAAAGTGTGTTCAACTCTCAGATGAGCTGCAACCAAACCTTTGAAAACATATAGAGGATCAGGTGAACCCTCTCCTGAACTCTGGTTCTTTCTGCTTTTCCAGACTGCCAGCTTAGCAATCGCAAAGATAAAATTAATCAAAACAAGGGTTGCCTTTTTCTTTTGAGTGTATTTTGGTCCAAATACAAAGAGGGGGACAGAGAAAACCTGTCCTAAACCTTCCACCCACCCCTTTGGCAGGCCGAAAAGACCCACCAATCTGGGACAGGACACTACAAGATGTCCTAATGTTTCTGTCTTTGAGCAGAAAGAACAGCCCTCCACTATGCTTGGGTCCAGGTGAGCTCTGTATCTGTTTGTAGCTAGCGCTCCATGTATAATCCTCCACTGAAGGTCAACCATCTGCTTTTCTACGGGAGGTTTATACAGGACCTGCCTTTAGGGGAAAAGTCAGAGCCAAACACCCCAGTCCACCTCGACTCCCTGATTTGTAAGAGATCGGAGATTCAGTGCTTTTATACAGCTGAGGTACAGCTGTTTCCCATTGCAGGAGCTGAAAGTGCTGAGCGCCGGTGTCACCAGAGTTAACAGCTGGCCGTTCTCCTCGCCACACGCCCCCACAGCCAGACTCACACTCAAGGGGGGGGGGGCTAGAGCTCGGCACTGAGCAAAAATCCGGAGAGGAGCAGGCAGCGACCGCAACACCTCATCTACAAGTCTTTGTAGCACCCTGGTTGACCGAACGCCCGTCACCTCAGCCAGTCTCTTAACAGGTATCTTCAGGAGATGTCCCAGCTTCACAATGCCAGGCTCGATGAATCTGCTCCTCATCGAAGCCGAGGACAACACAGTACTCTCCAGGAAGTTGTTATAAAACAGTGGCTCCTCAAATAACCACATCCGCATGGAATCAGGAGAGCGGAAATATTATAAGGTAGTCCAGGCTTCAACCACAAAGTTGTAGAGCGGAGTGAGTCCAGAGAGGTCTCAGATGACCTCATGAGAGCAGTGGCTGGGCTACCTCAGACCAGCAGACAGAACAGCTATACAGCAAACAATGGACCGCCTGCAGTCTGAAGGCCGCAGTCCTTGAGGCAATGTCCATGAGGCCCTGTCCCCCCTCTGGCACAGGGAGGTACAGGACCAACATCCGCACCCAGTGATGTCCAGTCCAGAAAAAGTCCACAAGCAGCCTCTCGAGTCGCTCAACAAGAACAAGCGGTGGAACCAGCACTGTGAGCTTGTGCCAGCAACCAGGCTGTTAGCCACTAAAACTCTTCCCCTGTAGGACAGCTGGGGTAGCAACCATTTCCATCGAGACGACTTGGCTTGCACCTTTCCCAGCAATCCCTCCCAATTCTGCCTTTCTGTGTCCTCAGTCCCTAAATGAACCCCAAGGACCTTTATCCCTCTGGTTCCCCACACAAGGTTCACAGGGAGATCTGGAGTGTTCCCAAAAGTCCATGGACCTACCAGACACGCCTGACTCTTTCCCCAGTTAACCCTGGCTGAACAGGCCTTTTCGTACAGGGCCAGGCTGCCCCGCATCTCCTGGACATCCCCCTGACCTTGAACAAACACGTTGATGTCATCAGTGTAGGCGGATGCAACTATCTGGGGTCAGTGAGCTGAATCAGGCAGATGCAGACCCACGAGCCAGTTCCTCAGCCTACACAGCAGAGGCTCAATGGCTATGCTGTATAATTGACCTGAGATAGGGCAGCCCTGTCTGATCCCTCTCCCCATTGGTACAGGACAACTAAGACTCCCGCCCACCTTAACGACACAACATGTATTATAATACAATAATTTTACCCAGGAGAGGAAGTGCTCCCCAACACCAAACGCCTGCAGTGTGGAAAACAGAAAATTATGGTCAACACGATCAAATGCTTTCTCCTGATCTATGGAAATTATTCCAGTGTTAATATTGTACAGTTTGCATACATCAAAAAAGTCTCTTATTAAAAATAAATTGTCCAGCATTGACCTGTCTGGGACACACTAGGACTGGTCCGCACCAATCAACAGTTCAATAAAAACTTTGAGTCTGTTGGAAAAAACCTTGGAAAGTATTTTTTAGTCTGTACATAAGAGAGCTACAGGTCTCCAGTTTTTAAGTAGGGTTAGGTCCCCCTTCTTGGGCAGCAGGCAGGTCACTGCGCGCCGAAGCTGGAAGAGTCCCTTCCTTAAAACAGTCTTTAAAAACATCCAGCAGGTCATGTCCAAGGATACTCCAGTAATGTTTAAAAAAGTCAGAGGGTAATCCATCTAGACCTGGAGCCTTTCCTGAGGCCATTTGGGACACGGCGGTCATCAGTTCCTCCAGTGAGAGGTGTAAGCTCAAGGTGTCGCGCTCCTCTGGACTCAGCCGGGGGAGGTCCTGCAGCAGATCAGCCGTAGCATCTCTGTCACAGTCGTCTGCTTTAAATAGGTCACCATAGAAAGCCACAGCATGCCTCCTCATTTCAGCGGGGTCAGAAGTCAACCTTCCATCAGGAAGACGGAGACAGACCATCTGCTTCCTCTGTGCTTCAGATCTCTCCAGGTTAAAAAAGAAGCTTGTTGGAGCATCCATGTCTTTCAGCATAGTGACTCTGGCATGAACCAGAGCTCCTTTGGCTCTCTCCTGAAGGAACAAGTTCAGCTGCTGCCCCTTGGAGAGCAGCAGATCAGGTTTTGAGGCAGCCACACACTCCAGCTCTCTGATTTCCACCTCCAGCTGCTCCACAGCTCTCCGTACGTTAGCTGTAGCATAGGAGGTGCACTGCTGGCAGAACACTCTGATCTGGGCCTTCCCTACCTCCCACCACTGACTAAGGAAAGGAAAGGAGTCTTTTTTGGTTCTCCAGTTAGTCCAGAACAGTTTGAAATTTTCACAAAACTTAAAATCGTGTAGAAGTTTTACATTAAAATGCCAGAAGGACCTAGATTTTCTAGTAGGAGTGAACACCAGCTCAGTTAAAACTAAATGATGGTCTGTGAAGGCTACTGGGAGGATCTGACAAGAAGCAGCATGAGTGATGAAAGAGGAAAACATATAGAGTCTGTCTAGCCTGGCTGCACTGATCCTCCCATCTAACACCTTAAACCAGGTGTACTGCACAGCAGAGGGATGTTTGTTCCTCCATATATCCACTAAATCAGCCTCCTTCACCAGCTGAGAGAGGAAAACAGCTGATTGAGGGTGGAGCTGCTGTCCCATCCTGTCTAAAGTGACATCAGGACAGCAGTTCCAGTCCCCTCCCATGATAACATACTCCCCCTGACAACTAGTGCTTTTGGTGTCTTTTAATTTGTTAAAAAGAGCTAAACGGTCAGGACCATCATTTGGAGCATAAACATTAATGAAGCAGAAAACAAAGTTACATATTTCTGCTTTTACCATCAGAGCTCTGCCTTTCTCTATCTCCATACTAGATAAAATACTAGCATTTACTGCAGGAGAGAACAGGACAGCAACTCCAGCACTCGGGTTGGAGCCATGGCTGAGAACATGCTGCCCCCCCCCCCATAAACCCCAGTCTGTTTCATTTAGGCTGTCACTGTGTGTCTCCTGCAGAAAGATAACACCTAGGCCCTTCTGCCTGATGACCTCTGACACTAGTGCTCTATTCTGTGGACTTCTACCTCCATTAATATTTAAAGAGGCCACCTTTAAATTCTGCATAGATAGGAGAGGAGGGACAGAGCAGTACAGACACAGGAAGATGGAGCAGAGAAACACCCAGTGATGTGTGATCATGTAATCAATTGATGGCGGCTTTTCAGTCTTTTAGCTTTTTTTGTGCCTCTCAGGCCTTTTCTCAGGGCAGCGATGTGTTTCTAGAGATGGTAACGTCTCCTTTTATCCAGCAGATCCTCACCTACAACCTTCTGCAGAGTGCTCACTGTCTGGATAAACTTCCTAACGTCAGGAAAATACGCTCTTACGTCAGTGACTTGACCAAAAGTGTCATCCAGGAAGTTATTAATCTCATCTAGAGAATACAAGTCTGCACTTTGGGAGAGACTTATCAAGAGAAGCATTATCTGAGTCTGACAGATAGTCCATGTCAGTCATCTGACTGTTTCCCACAGCAGCCTGCAGCAGCTCAGCCTGCTGCCCAGAAACACCAGCCTGTCCCTGATCCATTTTCTCCTCCATATCATTATGACCTGCAGCAACAGGCTGAGGTGTAGAAACAGTCACAGCTTTTTCTATAGTTACATCATTAGACTGACCTGCAGAAGCAGTAACAGTCTCACCATCAGTTACATTAACAGACTGACCTACAGAAGCAGTAACAGTCTCACCATCAGTTACATCAACAGTTCTTCCTGCAGCAGAAACAGGCTGACCTACAGAAGAAACAGACAGTCTTCACTATTAACATTTGGATTGACTACACTCACCCCTGTAGCAGTAGGATATTCCCCGGACATGGATGGCCCATCAGCGGAGCCAGGGCTGGTGTTCCCGGCTTTTGCAACCACGCTCCACGTAGGCGTAACGGTCGCACCGCTGCCCTTGCTGCCATCACTCTTAGCGGGTAACTGCTGTCAGTGTGGACATCCGACCCGTTTGTGCCCCACATCTCCATATTCAAAGCATCTCATGCTTCCAGAGCTGACGTACACCATGTAGGGGACATCTTCATGTTTTACCCGGAATGACACCTCCAGTGTCTGGGTGGGAGAGTCCAGGAACATGAAGGCCTGTCTCCGCAGAGACTGAACATGTTTCAGTTTTTCATTCTTACAACCCAGACCCACATGCCGGAACCCACATGCGAACCTCCCGAAGCGCTTCAGTTCTTTCTCCAGCGCCTCATCCGGAGGGACCCTGGACACGGTGATCTGGGTGGTGGACCAAGCCAGCGGTGAAACCTGGAGAAACTTGTCCTCCATGTGTAAACCACTCTCACACAGTTTTGATCTTTACAAAATATCTCTAACGCCTTGTTCATATGTGAGGCATAGGAGATGTTCCCTTGTCCCACCTGGTCTGCCACAGCCAGGAGCACCTGCTCCACTGAGGAGCTGGGCTGTGGAACCAGCCTCACGCCATGTCTCAGCGACAAGGACTGCGCCACATGGGACGCCATCCCCGCCACGAAACATGTAAAAAACACACAAAAAATGCAACAAACTACACTAAATTTTCACAAACACTTACCTCAATATGATACAATTATCACACATTCAAGAAAACAGTAGAAATTACATTAAAGTTTATGAAAAGGCTGTTGGATCTTCGCCACCGAAACACACACGTGCGTAGGATAGATAGATAGATGGATAGATAGATAGATGGTAGATAGATAGATGGTAGATAATAGATAGAAAGATAGATAGATAGATAGATAGTGAAATAGATAGATAGATGATTGATAGATAGATAGATAGATAGATGATAGATAGAAGATAGATAGATAGATAGACATAAGATAAATAGATTGATAGAAGATAGATAGATTATAGTTAGATAGATAGATGATAGATAGATAGATGATAGATAGATGATAGATAGATGATAGATAGATAGATGATATATAGATAGATAGATAGACAGGTAGATAGATGATAGATAATAGATAGAAAGATGGATAGATAGATGATAGATGGATAGATAGATAGATGGATAGATGGATAGATAGATAGATGGATAGATAGATAGATGGATAGATAGATAGATGGTAGATAATAGATAGAAAGATAGATAGATAGATAGATAGATAGATAGATAGTGAAATAGATAGATAGATGATTGATAGATAGATAGATAGATAGATGATAGATAGAAGATAGATAGATAGATAGACATAAGATAAATAGATTGATAGAAGATAGATAGATTATAGTTAGATAGATAGATGATAGATAGATAGATGATAGATAGATGATAGATAGATGATAGATAGATAGATGATATATAGATAGATAGATAGACAGGTAGATAGATGATAGATAATAGATAGAAAGATGGATAGATAGATGATAGATAGATAGATAGATAGATAGATAGATGGATAGATAGATAGATAGATGATAGATAGAAGATAGATAGTTAGATAGAAGATAGATAGATAGATGGATAGATAGATTGATGATAGATAGTTAAATAGATAGATAGATAGATAGATGAGGGATAGATAGATAGATAGATAGATAGATAGATAGATAGATAGATAGATAGACAGACAGATAGATGCTAGATAGATAGATGATAGATAGATAGATGGTAGATAATAGATACAAAGATGGATAGATGGATGAATAGATAGATAGATAGATGGATAGATTGATGATAGATAGTTAAATAGACAGATAGATGGACAGATAGATAGATGAGGGATAGATAGATAGATAGATAGATAGACAGACAGATAGATGCTAGATAGATAGATGATAGATAGTTAGATAGATAGATAGATAGATAGATGATGGATGGAAGATAGATAGATAGATTGATAGAAGATAGATAGATGGTAGATAATAGATACAAAGATGGATAGATGGATGAATAGATAGATGGATAGATAGATAGATAGATAGATATATGATAGATAGTTAAATAGACAGATAGATAGATAGATGATAGATAGAAGATAGAAGATAGATAGATTATAGATAGATAGATTGATAGATAGATAGATTATAAATAGATAGATGATAGTTAGATAGATGATAGATAGATAGATAGATAGATAGATAGATGATAGATAGATAGATGATAGATAGTTCAATAGACAGATAGATAGATAGATGATAGATAGAAGATAGAAGATAGATAGATTATAGATGGATAGATAGATGATATATAGATTGATAGATAGATAGATTATAAATAGATAGATAAATGATAGATAGATAGATGATGGATAGATAGATAGATAGATAGATGATAGATAGATAGATGATAGAAGATAAATAGATAGATAGATAGATAGATAGATAGATAGATAGATAGATAGATAGATAGATAGATAGATAGATAGATAGATAGATGGTAGATAATAGATACAAAGATGGATAGATGGATGAATAGATAGATGGTAGATAATAGATACAAAGATGGATAGATGGATGAATAGATAGATGGATAGATAGATAGATAGATAGATAGATGATAGATAGATAGATTATAAATAGATAGATGATAGTTAGATAGATGATAGATAGATAGATAGATAGATAGATAGATAGATAGATAGATGATAGATAGATAGATGATAGATAATAGATACAAAGATGGATAGATGGATGAATAGATAGATAGATAGATAGATAGATTGATAGATAGATAGATTATAAATAGATAGATGATAGAGAGATAGATGATAGATACATAATAGATAGATAGATAGATAGATAGATGATAGATAGATAGATAGATATATAGATAGATAGATAGATAGATAGATAGATAGATGATAGATAGTTCAATAGACAGATAGATAGATAGATGATAGATAGAAGGTAGAAGATAGATAGATTATAGATGGATAGATAGATGATAGATAGATTGATAGATAGATAGATGATAGATAGAGATAGATAGATGATGGATAGTTAGATAGATGATGGATAGATAGATAGATGGATAGATTAGATGGATAGATGATGGATAGATAGATAGATGATAGATAGAGAGATAGATAGATGATGGATAGTTAGATAGATGATGGATAGATAGATAGATGATAGATAGATAGATAGATAGATGCTAGATAGAGAGATAGATAGATGATGGATAGATAGATAGATGATAGATAGAAGATAGATAGATAGATAGATAGATAGATAGATAGATAGAGATAGATAGATAGATAGAAGATAGATAGATCATAGATAGATAGTTTGATGATAGATAGATAGATAGATAGAAGATATATATATAGATAGATAGATAGATAGAAGATAGATAGATCATAGATAGATAGATGATAGATTGATGATTGATAGATAGTTAGATAAATAGATAGAAAGATGGATATATGTTTATAGATAGATAGATAGATGATAAAAGATAGATAGATAGACAGATAATAGATAGATGATAGATAGATAGATAGATGATAAAAGATAGATAGATAGACAGATAATAGATAGATGATAGATAGATAGATAGATGATAGAGGATAGATAGACGATAGATAGATAGATAGATAGATAGATAGATAGATAGATAGATAGATAGATAGATAGATAGATAGATAGATAGATAGATAGATATTGACCACACAAGCTTTGTTTTGAAAAGCCAAACAGGAAGTAGCGTACCTCACCGGGCCGTCTTAGCATTGGTCACCAGAGAGAGGAGCTGGAGACTCCTCCAGCAGTCACAGTGGAAACGTTTCACCCCTCTCCCGCTGTGAGGATCCGAGTCAGCCCCGCTCATGTTCTCACCCGCCAGCAGTCCCCGTTCCTGCGCACCCCCGCAGAGAGCTCGTGCTGTGGACAGTACACTGCTTCTGAAGACACGCGCACCCCGCGGACCTGTTGAGAAGCAGCCTGTAGTTCTCCTACCCTCCGTGTCTGAATGACGGGCGGTCGGTTCGACTTTGACGATGGTGGCACCTACTGCGGAGGCTGGGAGGAGGGCAAAGCCCACGGCCACGGTGTGTGCACCGGACCCAAGGGCCAGGGTGAGTACTCGGGCTCATGGTCCAACGGTTTCGAGGTGGTCGGCGTCTACACCTGGCCCAGCGGAAACCTGTACCAGGGCTACTGGGCACAAGGGAAACGCCATGGACTCGGCGTAGAAACCAAGGGGAAGTGGATTTACCGGGGAGAGTGGACTCACGGGTTCAAGGGGCGGTACGGGGTCCGACAGAGCCTGAACACACCTGCCAGGTATGAGGGTACCTGGAGTAACGGCCTGCAGGACGGCTACGGCGTAGAGACGTACGGTGATGGAGGTGAGAGATGACATTGATGATGACGTTGGAACATGTCAGGCTATTTTTAGAAACACAGCACACAGACACACTAAATGCTATCAGTTGGACTTTGTGTTGCCTCCATATTCCTGCAGGAGCTCACCTGAGTCCTCACCTGTGTGCTGCCCTGTTTATTGATTAATAATGACATTGATGGGGTCTATACTGATCTGTAATCAGATCAGCTGGGGCAGCTACCACAAGACCCGATCCTGTCCTGTTCCTGGTTCGTCCCTGTTGCTGTGTTTCTCTGTCTTTATAAAGCTGTCTGCCTGAGGATGAGGCTGACACGGGAACCTGATAGCACTGACCAGGAACATGAATATATATTTATAATACAGCATGCTGACGCTTGAGCAGAGATGGGCAGCATTACTTTTAATTTGTAATGCATATTACAGTTATGTATTTTGAATGTGTATGAACGGGGCTGAATAAAGCAGATGTGATGTGAAACAGATACTTAGAGTGGAGACAGAAAATGTTTATTCCATGGTTCATAAACAGGAAAAAGCAGCAGCCACCAGACGGCGACAGATAACCACGCCTATTTATTTACATGTGTTACATGCTGTGTATAAAGCTTAGGGTATAAATGTTTGTCTCCACCCTGTGGGCTAGAGCAGTGGTTCCCAAAGTCTGGGTCGCGACCCACATGTAGGTCGCAGGAGATTTTATTTGGGTCGCCAAGTAAAATAGTTATGATTCTATTTGACTATTATTCTAGATTTATACTATTATTCTAGATTTATATCTGCAGTACATCTTTCAGCCACATGAGGGGGTGTGTTTTTAGCTCCACCATTCTTGGAGTTCAGCCAATCATAGCAGTGTCCACCATAGTTTCCACCAAAGTAATGAACAGATTTTGCAGGTGGTCACAAACATGGATGCCTGGCTAATAAAAAAGAAAGGCATAGCTAGAGACCAGGGACAAGACCCAGCAAAGGACCAGACTACTGCAGGTAATGTTAGCTTAGCTACCGCCCAGAGACTAAATGCTACACCTGATCTCCGCTTGTACACCTGACTGGAACACAAAGAACAAGCAATATTCTGTTTGATTTAATGATGAGAGGGAAATATGAGTCTGTTAATTACAACAAAATGCACTTAATCTGTCTCATATAAAGTAGTTAAAATTTGTGTTTACCTGATGTGTGCCTGTTTAATTTAAAATGCACTTAAGTCCTTAAATAAAAATATGAACATGAACATGAGTGGCTGTTTACTCAGACTCAATGCATTTTCTCATTTATAAAGACGCCTATTTAAAATGTTTATTGTGATAAGAGGAGATAAAAACAATGAGATACCACACCCCTCCTAAATGCACTGATTTGATCGTATCTATAAAGTATTTAAAATATCTACAGTATATATTTTCAATAAACATACAATGTAGTTGTAATTTAAATGTATATCACTCTGAAATGTCTGGTTTATCTATTCAAGATAATATGATGATGCAGACGGCAGTAAAAATGGTCAGAAATGTTCATTTATGCACAAAGTGTTAATCTTGTAATTTATAGATAAGATCTATTGAGATTTGTGTCGCGATGGTTTGTCTTTTTCAAAATGTGGGTCCCCAGAAAAAAAGTTTGGGAACCACTAGTCTACAGAACACCCAGTAGTTCTACCTCTTCTTCTGGTGTATGATGTGAAACCACAATAAAAACATTTAGTGTAAATCACATATTTGTCACTCAAGACATGCTTCTTGTTGCCAGCAGGTGGCGCTATCACTATAATACCATATTGGCATGGAAGACTTAAACCGTTGTTGTCCTAACACTAACCCTTGTGAACATTATACAGCTGTGGTGTTCTTCCTGTTTGAGCGCCACCAGAAGCCCGGTGTCGTATGGGTGACCAGAGACATGAAGTTTGGCGTATGGCTGTCACCACCACGGGTTAAGGTTAGGGTTTACATATTTGGAAGAGATGGTGGGGCTCAGACAGGTGCTCTGCCTCTCTGATGACTGGCTCTGACAGAGAACCCAGAGAACCTCAAGCTGTATGAAGAGGACCTGGTGTAAACCCTAAACCTGAATAATAACCTTAATAAATCATTCTGATAACCCCTGGCTCCTTCTGTCAGTGTTTCACCCCAGCTGGACATTAACGGTATATTAACTGTATTATTTCTAGTCTTTAACCAGGATACATTTTGGGTGTCTTTGTCCTCTGGATGCAACACTGACCAAGTAAAAATAGTTTGATGCCACATTAAATCAATGCTCTGCTGGAATAACAGGCCCATCCTTATATATATGCTTATGAAGAAATGCTGGTAACACCTGATTTAGACGTTTCCAACAACTACATGACCTGCGTGGGACAGATAGAAAGCTGCATGGATGGACTTTACACTGAAGCTCATATCCAAAATGAAGTGTGCATGAGGAGGTGTCTGCAGACAGTGAACTCAGGTGAGTGTGATGGATGCAGACATTTGGAGGTGCTATGTCAGAGTCTGAAGTGTGAGTATGCACCGCTGTGACAGTAGTAAATGTAGTACTGGTGATATTCTCAGATGTGTCAGGCTTGGCTTGACGACTCCACAGTAAGGTATATTCATGGAGTTTGTACATCAGTCCTTATACCGCATATATTCAGGCCCCAACCAGCTAGTTACTGCTAGCTCAAAGCTAGAACCAAACTGAATGACAGTAGAGGAGACGGTTTGAACACTGCAGACATCAGTAAATCATCAGGGGCCTCATTTCTAAAGGCTGCTGCACACAAAACAGTAGTGTAAACAGGGTGAAATGTGTGTAAACATCTTTCACCACAAACGTTGGTATTTATAGAGAAAAAGGTTCAGATTTCTACGTCTACTTTCTCCCTGCTGTAGAGTCAGAATCAGAGATCAGAGAATTTATTTAGTGATGGTTTTATCACTAAATAAATTTCAGTCAGAAGTAAAAACACAGATGAATGTAAAACACACATCAGCACATATATATTTCATAATGTATAGGCCTGCCTCTGATGGTGGATATAGTCTATATTTATGTGTTATAATATGTAAATGTAATTTAATGTCATTATATTGTTTGATGCAGATATGGTTGAATTATTTGAGGATTGTTGATGATGTTACATTTTTAATTGAATGTCAGCATTGTGTCTCAGGAGGTGAGACTTTTCCTCTGCAGTAAAAATGTTTTTAAAGGCCAAAAACCAACAAATATGGACAGAAGCAGAATATTTGGTTATAAAAACATGTTCTGAATCTTTACCTCTGCCAAGGAGGTTATGTTTTTGCCAGCGTTGGTTTGTTAACAAGATAACAAAAAAGTAATCAACGGATTTTGATGACATTTTCAGGAGATGTCGGAAGTGGCCCAAGGAAGAATCGATTAGATTTTGGTGGTGATCCGGATCACCATGTGGATCCAGGAATTTTTTATAGAATTAAACTGCCACACGACACTTGTAATGTAATGATTACAAGGCTCCACAAGATGGGGCTGTCTGCCACAAAATGACTGAAATCTGAACCTCCACTACTGGCGCTGTCCTAACAAATGTATCTAATTGATTCATGTCCATATTACAGCATATGACCTTCAACAAAACATTACCCCGTTTTAATATACTTCCTTTTCTCCTGCCTGTTTTTGTGGTTTGGAGTTTTGCGTGTGTACGTCTGGGGACGAGTTCAGTGCAATGACTTGTGCTTTTGAGTGAAATGGCAATATCGGGAAACTGAGCTGCCTTGGCGGAGGTCTGCGCTCTCTGAGTGCTTTCTAGTTTTTCAATAGATTTTGACTTTTGGACTTTAAAACTCTGAAAATGTGTGTTTTAGGTCTATTATTTTCTCCACTCACAGGTATATAAGGTTTAAGGCTAAACAACTAGACTAAAACAAAGTGATTGGCCAATAATGATATTGAATTCAACTTTGTACCAATCTGGTGGCTGTAAATAGTGATCATGTTCACTCGTAATCATCATCATCATCATCACTGATAGTCCAACAAAGGTTCAACATTTAGCATTGACCGTTTATGGAGGATTGTGGGAGGATGCTGGGAGGAGTAGTGGGACGACACTGGGAGGAGTAGTGGGACGACACTGGGAGGTAGCGGAACGACACTGGGAGGAGTAGTGGAACGACACTGGGAGGAGTAGTGGGACGACACTGGGAGGTAGTGGAACGACACTGGGAGGAGTAGTGGGACGACACTGGGAGGTAGTGGAACGACACTGGGAGGAGTAGTGAGATGACACTGGGAGGTAGCGGAACGACACTGGGAGGAGTAGTGGGACGAAACTGGGAGGATTAGTGGGATGAAACTGGGAGGAGTAGTGGGAGACACTGGGAGGAGACCACGCCCACACCCATTCTGAGGTTAGAATGATTTAAGATGGAATCTATGCTCACTTTTATAAATGAGGCCCTGATGTCCTCATATGCAGGAAGTACAGTAGCAAAAGCATGACACACTGGTCAGTGTAAAAACATAATGGTGGGCATCTCAACCAGTTGTTCTACAGCTGATACAAACTCATATTTATGGTTAAAAGGTGTTTGTTTGCTTCTCAGAGTTTGTGGTTTGATAAAACAAACAGATAGAAGCTACAACCTGCTCAGTCCTCATCTGAGAACATCTGGACCTTATTATCATCGGTGCAAACTGGATGTGTAGAGGTCTGGTATCCTACTGTAGAAACAGTTCTAGTGGTGGGTCCAATAAGTCTAATCTGATACTTATTTCTGTATGTGATGCATGTGCAGGCATGTCTCTGTTAGAGGCTGATAGGACTGCTGAATGCAAGGGAGACAATTGTTTTTTGCTGATGATGCTAAATGATGAAGATTAGATTCCACTTGACTGACCACAGTCTGGTGATGATGATGACAGTCAGCATTCTCAGAGGCTGCTTCAGATGATGGACAGGATGTCATTAGTTTCAGATTCACATGTCCTTTAATGGTCATTCTTGCATTTCACATAAACACATCAGTGATAGATAATAAAAGACATTTCTGTGCAACATTCAAAACAATAATAATAATAAACAGTATAATAAGTAGTAAATAAATAGTATATGTAATGAATAAAAATAGTAACAGACCATTAAAGACCAGTCCTGTTAGCTGACATCTGGGGACATTAGCTTTATTTTACTGTTTTAACATCACCAATGTGTAACATGTTATAAAACTATGTCACTGCCTTGAGAGAACCTTTAGAACTGTATGTGTTTTCCCGGCTTCCTGCTCCAAACTATAGTGTTGTTGTAGTTTGTAGGGTCAGTTTGTCATGTTGCCCTGGCTCACACATAGGAACACATTACATGTCAAAGTCTCAGTTATAATACAGTAGAGAAGTGTTCCTTCCTCACCGTCACCTAGAAACTTCAGGCATTGAAATAAACAGTTTCAGGATTTGTTACTCATCATTGTGTCCTCCAGTAAAACTGGCCCTATATGAGGACATCATTGTTTTTCCTGTTTGGATACGATGCTTAGTGTTTGGGATTATCCAACTCCATAATCCCAGAGAACCTGTGGAAGTGATACAAACAGAAGCTGGGGTCTCAGGAGGTTTACAGAGAGCCCATAGTCAGCTGATTGGGAGGAGGAGGAGGAGAGGGAAGAGGATGACTCCAGCGTTAGGGTCATGTCTTTTATGTGCTTGTTGAGAATAATGTGACCCTTTAGCTAGCTCAGTGTTTCTGGTGGTAACTTCATCCATGGTCAGTAAGTCTCACACAACCCTGCTGTGTGGAAAGCAGGATGCCTCAGTAACATGAAGAGGTGCTTTTAATGTCTCCTCTGTGACAGTTAACCGGCAGGGGCATGTTACTGTCTGAAGTACCTCAACCTCCCCTTTCCTAAGACTTACGAGACATCAGAGGAGCCTCACCTCCCAACAGCCAACCTGCTGGACTACAGTTCTATAGTAATAGAATAATAATAGTCAAAGACTCACGTCCCATCATCCTTTCCTACAAAAACCACAGAGGTCTGCACACTGTGAAACTCCCATAGACAATCTTTAATCTCTCTGATAACAACAGGAACATTTCAATCTGGTGGATCTTCAGGCCTCAGGCCATAATCAGTTCAATCACAGATGGATAGATAGATAGATAGATAGATAGATAGATAGATAGATAGATTGATGACAGATAGATAGATTGTAGATAGATAGATAGATAGATTGTAGATAGATAGATAGATAGAGACTTTATTAATCCCCATAGGGGAAATTCTGTTGTTACAGCAGCTCCAACAAAACAAAAACAGAATTGAAAAATAGACATTTAAATGTAAATGTCTATTTTTCATAGAAATGCAATACAGATTAATATGAAGAAAGAGTCCAAATCTCCAGAAAAAAATAAAATAAGATAAATAAGTAAAATAAATATTGATTAAAGTGTTCAGTGTGGATGTGCAATGAGTGCATTACATGGTGTGTAATAAGTGGATGGATGGATGGATGGATTATGGATGGATGGATGGATTAATGATGGATGAAGAGTTCTATGGTTTTCTGACACAACACAGTTCAGATTGTTGTAGAGTCTGACTGTAGCTCTGTCTTACACTGTGGGTGTAGCAGTCTGCTGCTGAAGGAGCTGCTGTAGCTCTGTCTTACTCTGTGGGTGGAGCAGTCTGCTGCTGAAGGAGCTGCTGTAGCTCTGTCTTACTCTGTGGGTGTAGCAGTCTGCTGCTGAAGGAGCTGCTCAAAGCTCCCACAGTCTCATGTAGGGGGTGAGAGGTGTTGTCCAGGATGGATGTCAGCTTGGTTAACATCCTCCTCTCACCCACCTCCTCCACAGAGTCCAGGGGACAGTCCATGACAGAGCTGGGCCTCCTGACCAGCCTGTTGAGTCTCTTCCTGTCCCTCTCTGTGCTTCCTCCACCCCAGCAGACCACAGCGTAGACAGGAGGAAGAAACACCACAAGATGGCGATCTTAAAGGAGCAGCAATGTACAGATACAAACCACATTTCATCACTTCTAGTAATCAATTAGGAAAGATATACACTCAAAAATGGGGAACGCTGTGATAAAACAGCATTATAAAGCTTCATGCAGGAAGTACATAAGAACAATAATATTAGAACAATAATATACAATTTAATAAGAGGGCCTAGATTTAAAGAGAACATTAGATGAAGAATGCCAAGCTTGAAAACATTTTAAAATTGCCTAGCATACTGAAACATATGACTTATATAATACTTATATATATATATATACTTATATAAATGGTACTTTTTGCCCCAGTAAACTGAAAAAAAAAATGTATAGAAAAGGTTTCAGATCAAACTCCATGTTTAGGCCTTTTGGTGAAAAAAGTGTTCAGACTATATAGAAAACATTATTATTAATGCCTCCCCCCATCGAGGCACAGAAACACGTTCAGATTCATTAAAATACACTGCAACTGGACTTTCTAAAATCTTTTAATCTTATGCTGCTTCTGTGTTCAACAGTGTGAGTTTTTAAACAACGCTCCATGGAGGCCAGGACACAACGACATTTCATCATGTAAATAACATTTTTGGTACTGCATGTAATGACCCCTTTTATTTAGAACTGTTTACCAGAGTGGGGGTGATTAAAAAAACACTTAACAGTGAAGTTGCATTATGCACACTGTGTGCATCTATAGTTACCATCAGGAACCTGTGTAGGTCTTTCTTATCATTGATCGGCTCTAACTTTGAAATCACATATGTTAGGTGGACGTCTATAAACAAAACCTGGAGGATCTTTAAAGGATTTCTTAAGGTTGGGATCTGAACTTACTATGTACCAGTGTTTTTTAAACATTTATCATTGACCTCGATGGAACCATCATGAGGTCATGGAACATGTGAAAAGAATTCCTACAGACTGGAGACAGACTTCCACTGGGCTACGATGATGTTAGTGACGTGGCTCTACTGTGGTGAAAGTACAATGTTCTGACTGCTAAAAGCTGCATCTGGAGACATTTCTCCCATATATACTTACTATATTGTTTCATGCAGGCTGTATAATCAACCCAGTGACTTCATCAGATGTGCTGAGGTGGTGCAGCTAGGATTGCATACCATTCGCTTTTGAACCGAAACCAGTACCAGTACAGTATCTGGTATTCAGTGCTTTGTGCTCTCTGTAATAAAGAAATGGAATAATATATAAAAATATCATTCAAAATGAATGTTAATAATCAGTAGAGGTCATTTCGGTGTTGAGTTAAAAAGTCAAACTTTATTTATATATTTAATCACAACGCCAGGGCTGTATTTCACAAAGACAGGAAGAAGAGTGAGGATTACAGTCCAACACCTGACTAGAATGAACCTAACGAATCAATCAGGGCTAAAGTGGATCCATAAAGCCCAACTGAAGCTCATCCAGCCAGACTAACTCTAGACAGGTTGAGATAGTGAAGATAAGAGTGAGTGCAGGTTGTTTTTAAGCAGTCCAGAGATGGAACATATCAGATGGATCCACCGTAGCAAACAGTGGGTTAAATGGTTCAGAAGAATGAACATCTAATACAGCTGCCAAAGACAAAAGCAGAGAGCATTACTGATTGACTGAATTCACAAAAAGCACCAAGGTTAAATGTAATGATCCATGTGGTCTCTGAGGTAGATCATCCATATAAGTGTGACTCCTCAGCAGCTGTGGGTTCAAATCCATCCTGAAGTTCTTTACTACACGTCTCCTCTCTCCACATCCCTGTATCATTCTTTATTCTGTCAATAACAGAAGGAGAACCACCACCCCCTAAACATGAATGGAAGAAATACTACCTAATTATTCTAATTAAATGAATGTCTGACTGACCTGTAGGTTCTCCTTTTTGAAAGTTGAATGTTCTTGAAAAATTTAATTAATTTAATAAGAATTTATATATAGAGCCCCAACCTGCTCCCAGTATCTCCTCCATTGGTGTAAGTGATTGTGTGACTGTGAAAGGTGATATCTCACTACAGTCCATCTCACTACAATCCATGTAATGACAGTCCACCTCACTACAGTCCATCTCACTACAGTCCATGAAATGACAGTCCACCTCACTACAGTCCATCTCAATACAGTCCATCTCACTACAGTCCATCTCACTATAGTCTATTTCACTACAGTCCATCTCAGAACAGTCCATGGAATGACAGTCCATTTCACTACAGTCCATCTCACTACAGTCCATGTAATGACAGTCCAATTCACTACAGTCCATCTCACTACAGTCCATTTAAATACAATCCATCTCACTACAGTCCATCTCACTACAGTCCATTTCACTGCAGTCCATCTCACTGCAGTCCATGTAATGACAGTCCATCTCACTACAGTCCATGTAATGACAGTCCATCTCAGTACAGTCCATGTCACTACAGTCCATGTAATGACAGTCCATTTCACTACAGTCCATCTCATTACAGTCCATCTCACTACAGTCCATCTCACTATAGTCTATTTCACTACAGTGCATGCAATGACAGTCCATTTCACTACAGTCCATCTCACTACATTCCATCTCACTACAGTCCATCTCACTACAGTCCATGTAATGACAGTCCATCTCACTACAGTCCATGTAATGACAGTCCATTTGACTACAGTCCATTTCAATACAGTCCATCTCACTACAGTCCATGTAATGACAGTCCATCTCATTACAGTCCATCTCACTAAAGTCCATTTGACTACAGTCCATCTCAGTACAGTCCATCTCACTACAGTCCATTTCACTACAGTCCATTTCACTAAAGTCCATCTCACTACAGTCCATCTCACTAAAGTCCATCTCACTGCAGTCCATGTAATGACATTCCATTTCACTTTAGTCCATCTCACTACAGTCCATTTCACTACAGTCGATCTCACTACAGTCCATTTCACTACAGTCCATCTCACTACAGTTCATTTCACTATAGTCCATCTCACTACATTCCATTTCACTACAGTCCATCTCACTACAGTCCATTTAAATACAATCCATCTCACTACAGTCCATGTAAAGACAGTCCATTTCACTTTAGTCCATCTCACTACAGTCTATTTCAGTACAGTCCATCTCACTACAGTCCATTTCACTACAGTCCATCTGACTACAGTCCATGTAATGACAGTCCACCTCACTACAGTCCATCTCACTACAATCCATGTAATGACAGTCCATCTCACTACAGTCCATGTAATGGCAGTCCAGCTCACTACAGTCCATCTCAATACAGTCCATCTCATTACAGTCAATCTCACTACAGTCCATCTCACTATAGTCTTTTTCACTACAGTCCATGTCACTACAGTCCATGTAATGACAGTCCATTTCACTACAGTCCATCGCATTACAGTCCATCTCACTACAGTCCATCTCACTATAGTCTATTTCACTACAGTCCATGTAATGACAGTCCATTTCACTACAGTCGATCTCACTACAGTCCATTTCACTACAGTCCATCTCACTACAGTTCATTTCACTATAGTCCATCTCACTACATTCCATTTCACTACAGTCCATCTCACCACAGTCCATGTAAAGACAGTCCATTTCACTTTAGTCCATCTCACTACAGTCTATTTCAGTACAGTCCATCTCACTACAGTCCATTTCACTACAGTCCATCTGACTACAGTCCATGTAATGACAGTCCACCTCACTACAGTCCATGTAATGGCAGTCCAGCTCACTACAGTCCATCTCAATACAGTCCATCTCATTACAGTCAATCTCACTACAGTCCATCTCACTATAGTCTTTTTCACTACAGTCCATGTCACTACAGTCCATGTAATGACAGTCCATTTCACTACAGTCCATCGCATTACAGTCCATCTCACTACAGTCCATGTCACTACAGTCCATCTCACTAAAATCCATCTCACTGCAGTCCATGTAATGACATTCCATTTCACTTTAGTCCATCTCACTACAGTCCATTTCACTACAGTCGATCTCACTACAGTCCATTTCACTACAGTCCATCTCACTACAGTTCATTTCACTATAGTCCATCTCACTACATTCCATTTCACTACAGTCCATCTCACTACAGTCCATTTAAATACAATCCATCTCACTACAGTCCATGTAAAGACAGTCCATTTCACTTTAGTCCATCTCACTACATTCCATTTCACTACAGTCCATCTCACTACAGTCCATTTAAATACAATCCATCTCACTACAGTCCATGTAAAGACAGTCCATTTCACTTTAGTCCATCTCACTACAGTCTATTTCACTACAGTCCATCTCACTACAGTCCATTTCACTACAGTCCATCTGACTACAGTCCATGTAATGACAGTCAATCTCACTACAGTCCATCTCACTATAGTCTTTTTCACTACAGTCCATGTCACTACAGTCCATGTAATGACAGTTCATTTCACTACAGTCCATCGCATTACAGTCCATCTCACTACAGTCCATCTCACTATAGTCTATTTCACTACAGTCCATGTAATGACAGTCCATTTCACTACAGTCCATCTCATTACAGTCCATCTCCCTACAGTCCATCTCACTACAGTCCATCTCACTACAGTCCATGTAATGACAGTCGATTTCACTACAGTCCATCTCACTACAGTCCATTTAATACAGTCCATCTCACTAGAGTCCATTTAAATACAGTCCATCTAACTACAGTCCATTTCACTGCAGTCCATCTCACTACAGTCCATTTAAATACAATCCATCTCACTACAGTCCATGTAAAGACAGTCCATTTCACTTTAGTCCATCTCACTACATTCCATTTCACTACAGTCCATCTCACTACAGTCCATTTAAATACAATCCATCTCACTACAGTCCATGTAAAGACAGTCCATTTCACTTTAGTCCATCTCACTACAGTCTATTTCACTACAGTCCATCTCACTACAGTCCATTTCACTACAGTCCATCTGACTACAGTCCATGTAATGACAGTCCACCTCACTACAGTCCATCTCACTACAATCCATGCAATGACAGTCCATCTCACTACAGTCCATGTAATGGCAGTCCAGCTCACTACAGTCCATCTCAATACAGTCCATCTCATTACAGTCAATCTCACTACAGTCCATCTCACTATAGTCTTTTTCACTACAGTCCATGTCACTACAGTCCATGTAATGACAGTTCATTTCACTACAGTCCATCGCATTACAGTCCATCTCACTACAGTCCATCTCACTATAGTCTATTTCACTACAGTCCATGTAATGACAGTCCATTTCACTACAGTCCATCTCATTACAGTCCATCTCCCTACAGTCCATCTCACTACAGTCCATCTCACTACAGTCCATGTAATGACAGTCGATTTCGCTACAGTCCATCTCACTACAGTCCATTTAATACAGTCCATCTCACTAGAGTCCATTTAAATACAGTCCATCTAACTACAGTCCATTTCACTGCAGTCCATCTCACTACAGTCCATGTAATGACAGTCCATCTCACTATAGTCCATGTAATGACAGTCAATCTCAGTACAGTCCATATCACTACAGTCCATGTAATGACAGTCCATCTCATTACAGTCCATCTCACTGCAGTCCATCTCACTACAGTCTATTTCACTACAGTCCATCTCACTACAGTCCATTTCACTACAGTCCATCTCACTACAGTCCATCTCACTAAAGTCCATCTCACTTCAGTCCATGTAATGACAGTCCATTTAAATACTGTCCATCTCACTGCAGTCCATGTAATGACAGTCCATTTCACTACAGTCCATGTAATGGCAGTCCACCTCAATACAGTCCATCTCAATACAGTCCATCTCATTACAGTCAATCTCGCTACAGTCCATCTCACTATAGTCGTTTTCACTACAGTCCATGTTACTACAGTCCATGTCACTACAGTCCATGTAATGACAGTCCATTTCACTACAGTCCATCTCATTATAGTCCATCTCACTACAGTCCATCTCACTATAGTCTATTTCACTACAGTCCATGTAATGACAGTCCATGTCACTACAGTCCATCTCACTAAAATCCATCTCACTGCAGTCCATGTTATGACATTCCATTTCACTTTAGTCCATCTCACTACAGTCCATTTCACTACAGTCGATCTCACTACAGTCCATTTCACTACAGTCCATCTCACTACAGTTCATTTCACTATAGTCCATCTCACTACATTCCATTTCACTACAGTCCATCTCACTACAGTCCATTTAAATACAATCCATCTCACTACAGTCCATGTAAAGACAGTCCATTTCACTTTAGTCCATCTCCCTACAGTCTATTTCACTACAGTCCATCTCACTACAGTCCATTTCACTACAGTCCATCTGACTACAGTCCATGTAATGACAGTCCACCTCACTACAGTCCATTTCACTACAATCCATCTCATTACAGTCCATCTCACTACAGTCCATGTAATGGCAGTCCAGCTCACTACAGTCCATCTCAATACAGTCCATCTCATTACAGTCAATCTCACTACAGTCCATCTCACTATAGTCTTTTTCACTACAGTCCATGTCACTACAGCATGTAATGACAGTCCATTTCACTACAGTCCATCGCATTACAGTCCATCTCACTACAGTCCATCTCACTATAGTCTATTTCACTACAGTCCATGTAATGACAGTCCATTTCACTACAGTCCATCTCATTACAGTCCATCTCCCTACAGTCCATCTCACTACAGTCCATCTCACTACAGTCCATGTAATGACAGTCGATTTCACTACAGTCCATCTCACTACAGTCCATTTAATACAGTCCATCTCACTAGAGTCCATTTAAATACAGTCCATCTAACTACAGTCCATCTAACTACAGTCCATTTCACTGCAGTCCATCTCACTACAGTCCATGTAATGACAGTCCATCTCACTATAGTCCATGTAATGACGGTCAATCTCAGTACAGTCCATGTAATGACAGTCCATCTCATTACAGTCCATCTCACTACAGTCCATTTCACTACAGTCCATCTCACTACAGTCCATCTCACTAAAGTCCAGCTCACTTCAGTCCATGTAATGACAGTCCATTTAAATACTGTCCATCTCACTGCAGTCCATGTAATGACAGTCCATTTCACTACAGTCCATGTAATGGCAGTCCACCTCACTACAGTTCATCTCACTACAGTCCATGTAATGACAGTCCAATTCACTACAGTCCAGCTCACTACAGTCCATTTAAATACAATCCATCTCACTACAATCCATCTCACTACAGTCCATTTCACTGCAGTCCATCTCACTGCAGTCCATGTAATGACAGTCCATCTCACTACAGTCCATTTAATGACAGTCCATCTCAGTACAGTCCGTGTCACTACAGTCCATGTAATGACAGTCCATTTCACTACAGTCCATCTCATTACAGTCCATCTCACAACAGTCCATCTCACTATAGTCCATTTCACTACAGTCCATCTCACTACATTCCATTTCACTACAGTCTATTTCACTACAGTCCATCTCACTACAGTCCATTTCACTACAGTCCATCTGACTACAGTCCATGTAATGACAGTCCACCTCACTACAGTCCATTTCACTACAATCCATCTCATTACAGTCCATCTCACTACAGTCCATGTAATGGCAGTCCAGCTCACTACAGTCCATCTCAATACAGTCCATCTCATTACAGTCAATCTCACTACAGTCCATCTCACTATAGTCTTTTTCACTACAGTCCATGTCACTACAGCATGTAATGACAGTCCATTTCACTACAGTCCATCGCATTACAGTCCATCTCACTACAGTCCATCTCACTATAGTCTATTTCACTACAGTCCATGTAATGACAGTCCATTTCACTACAGTCCATCTCATTACAGTCCATCTCCCTACAGTCCATCTCACTACAGTCCATCTCACTACAGTCCATGTAATGACAGTCGATTTCACTACAGTCCATCTCACTACAGTCCATTTAATACAGTCCATCTCACTAGAGTCCATTTAAATACAGTCCATCTAACTACAGTCCATCTAACTACAGTCCATTTCACTGCAGTCCATCTCACTACAGTCCATGTAATGACAGTCCATCTCACTATAGTCCATGTAATGACGGTCAATCTCAGTACAGTCCATGTAATGACAGTCCATCTCATTACAGTCCATCTCACTACAGTCCATTTCACTACAGTCCATCTCACTACAGTCCATCTCACTAAAGTCCAGCTCACTTCAGTCCATGTAATGACAGTCCATTTAAATACTGTCCATCTCACTGCAGTCCATGTAATGACAGTCCATTTCACTACAGTCCATGTAATGGCAGTCCACCTCACTACAGTTCATCTCACTACAGTCCATGTAATGACAGTCCAATTCACTACAGTCCAGCTCACTACAGTCCATTTAAATACAATCCATCTCACTGCAGTCCATGTAATGACAGTCCATCTCACTACAGTCCATTTAATGACAGTCCATCTCAGTACAGTCCGTGTCACTACAGTCCATGTAATGACAGTCCATTTCACTACAGTCCATCTCATTACAGTCCATCTCACAACAGTCCATCTCACTATAGTCCATTTCACTACAGTCCATCTCACTACATTCCATTTCACTACAGTCCATCTCACTACAGTCCATGTAATGACAGTCCATCTCACTACAGTCCATGTAATGACAGTCCATTTGACTACAGTCCATTTCAATACAGTCCATCTCACTACAGTCCATGCAATGACAGTCCATCTCATTACAGTCCATCTCACTAAAGTCCATTTGACTACAGTCCATCTCAGTACAGTCCATCTCACTACAGTCCATTTCACTACAGTCCATTTCACTAAAGTCCATCTCACTACAGTCCATCTCACTACAGTTCATTGCATTATAGTCCATCTCACTACATTCCATTTCACTACAGTCCATCTCACTACAGTCCATTTAAATACAATCCATCTCACTGCAGTCCATGTAATGACATTCCATTTCTTTTTAGTCCATCTCACTACAGTCCATTTCACTACAGTCGATCTCACTACAGTCCATTTCACTACAGTCGATCCCACTACAGTTCATTTCACTATAGTCCATCTCACTACATTCCATTTCACTACAGTCCATCTCACTACAGTCCATTTAAATACAATCCATCTCGCTACAGTCCATGTAAAGACAGTCCATTTCACTTTAGTCCATCTCACTACAGTCTATTTCACTACAGTCCATCTCACTACAGTCCATTTCACTACAGTCCATCTGACTACAGTCCATGTAATGACAGTCCACCTCACTACAGTCCATCTCACTACAATCCATGTAATGACAGTCCATCTCACTACAGTCCATGTAATGGCAAACCAGCTCACTACAGTACATCTCAATACAGTCCATCTCATTACAGTCAATCTCACTACAGTCCATCTCACTATAGTCTTTTTCACTACAGTCCATGTCACTACAGTCCATGTAATGACAGTACATTTCACTACAGTCCATCGCATTACAGTCCATCTCACTACAGTCCATCTCACTATAGTCTATTTCACTACAGTCCATGTAATGACAGTCCATTTCACTACAGTCCATCTCATTACAGTCCATCTCACTACAGTCCATCTCGTTACAGTCCATCTCACTACAGTCCATGTAATGACAGTCCATTTCACTACAGTCCATCTCATTACAGTCCATCTCACTACAGTCCATCTCGTTACAGTCCATCTCACTACAGTCCATGTAATGACAGTCGATTTCACTACAGTCCATCTCACTACAGTCCATTTAATACAGTCCATCTCACTAGAGTCCATTTAAATACAGTCCATCTAACTACAGTCCATTTCACTGCAGTCCATCTCACTACAGTCCATGTAATGACAGTCCATCTCACTATAGTCCATGTAATGACAGTCGATCTCAGTACAGTCCATATCACTACAGTCCATGTAATGACAGTCCATCTCATTACAGTCCATCTCACTGCAGTCCATCTCACTACAGTCTATTTCACTACAGTCCATCTCACTACAGTCCATTTCACTACAGTCCATCTCACTACAGTCGATCTCACTAAAGTCCATCTCACTTCAGTCCATGTAATGACAGTCCATTTAAATACTGTCCATCTCACTGCAGTCCATGTAATGACAGTCCATTTCACTACAGTCCATGTAATGGCAGTCCACCTCACTACAGTCCATCTCAACACAGTCCATCTCATTACAGTCAATCTCGCTACAGTCCATCTCACTATAGTCTTTTTCACTACAGTCCATGTCACTACAGTCCATGTCACTACAATCTATGTAATGACAGTCCATTTCACTACAGTCCATCTCATTATAGTCCATCTCACTACAGTCCATCTCACTATAGTCTATTTCACTACAGTCCATGTAATGACAGTCCATGTCACTACAGTCCATCTCATTACAGTCCATCTCACTACAGTCCATCTCACTACAGTCCATCTCGCTACAGTCCATCTCACTACATTCCATCTCACTACAGTCCATCTCACTACAGTCCATGTAGTGACAGTCCATCTCACTACAGTCCATGTAATGACAATCCATTTGACTACAGTCCATTTCAATACAGTCCATCTCACTACAGTCTATGTAATGACAGTCCATCTCATTACAGTCCATCTCACTAAAGTCCATTTGACTACAGTCCATCTCAGTACAGTCCATCTCACTACAGTCCATCTCACTACAGTCCATCTCAATAAAGTCCATCTCACTTCAGTCCATGTAATGACATTCCATTTCACTTTCGTCCATCTCACTACAGTCCATTTCACTACATTCGATCTCACTACAGTCCATTTCACTACAGTCCATCTCACTACAGTCCATTTCACTATAGTCCATCTCACTACATTCCATTTCACTACAGTCCATCTCACTACAGTCCATTAAAATACAATCCACCTCACTACAGTCCACCTCACTACAGTCCATGTAAAGACAGTCCATTTCACTTTAGTCCATCTCACTACAGTCCATTTCACTACAGTCCATCTCATTACAGTCCATCTCACTACAGTCCATCTCACTACAGTCCATTTCACTACAGTCCTTCTCACTACAGTCCATCTCATTACAGTCCATCTCACTACAGTTGATCTCACGTCAGTCCATGTAATGACAGTCCATTTAAATACAGTCCATCTCACTGCAGTCCATGTAATGACATTCCATTTCACTTTAGTCTATCTCACTACAGTCCACGTCACTTTAGTCCATCTCACTACAGTCCATTTCACTACAGTCAATCTCACTACAGTCCATTTCACTATAGTCCATCTCATACAATCCATTTCACTACAGTCTATCTCACTACAGTCCATTTAAATACAATCCATCTCACTACAGTCCATGTAAAGACGGTCCAATTCACTTTAGTTCATCTCACTACAGTCCATTTCACTACAGTCCATTTCACTACAGTCTATCTCACTATAGTCCATTTAAATACAGTCCATATCACTACGGTCCATGTAATGACAGTCCATCTCACTACAGTCCATCTCTGGATAGTCCATTTCAATATAATCCATCTCACTACAGTCCATGTCACTACAGTCCATATCACTACAGTCCATGTAATGACAGTCCATCTCAGCACAGTCCATCTCACTGAAGTCCATCTCACCACAGTCCATCCCACTACCGTCCATCTCTCTACAGTCCATGTAATGACAGTCCATCTCATTACAGTCCATCTCACTGAAGTCCATCTCACCACAGTCCATCCCACTAACATCCATCTCACTACAGTCCATGTAATGACAGTCCATATCAGTACAATCCATGTCACTACGGTCCATATCACTGCAGTCCATGTAATGACAGTCCATCTCATTACAGTTCATCTCACTACAGTCCATGTAATGACAGTCCATCTCACTACCGTCCATCTCACTACCGTCCATCTCACTACAGTTCATGTAATGACAGTCCATATCAGTACAGTCCATGTCACTACAGTCCATATCACTACAGTCCATGTAATGACAGTCCATCTCATTACAGTCCATCTCACTGCAGTCCATTTCACTACAGTTCATCTCACTACAGTCCATCTCATTACAGTCCATCTAATTACAGTCCATTTCACTACAGTCCCTCTCACTACAGTCCATGCAATGACAGTCCACCTCACTACAGTCCATCTCAATACAGTCCATCTCATTACAGTCATTCTCACTACAGTCCATGCAATGACAGTCCACCTCACTACAGTCCATCTCAATACAGTCCATCTCATTACAGTCATTCTCACTACAGTCCATCTCACTATAGTCTTTTTCACTATAGTCCATGTCACTACAGTCCATGTAATGACAGTCTATTTCACTACAGTCCATCTCACTACAGTCCAAGTAATGACAGTCCATTTCACTACAGTCCATCTCACTACAGTCCATGTAATGACAGTCCATCTCACTACAGTCCATCTCACTACAGTCCATTTAAATACAGTCCATCTCACTACAGTCCAAGTAATGACAGTCCATTTCACTACAGTCCATCTCACTACAGTCCATGTAATGACAGTCCATCTCACTACAGTCCATCTCACTACAGTCCATTTAAATACAGTCCATCTCACTACAGTCAATTTCACTGCAGTCCATCTCACTACAGTCCATGTAATGACAGTCGATCTCACTATAGTCCATGTAATGACAGTCCATCTCAGTACAGTCCATATCACTACAGTCCATATCACTACAGTCCATGTAATGACAGTCCATCTCATTACAGTCCATCTCACTGCAGTCCATCTCACTACAGTCTATTTCACTACAGTCCATCTCACTACAGTCCATCTCACTACAGTCCATCTCACTACATTCCATCTCACTACAGTCCATCTCACTGCAGTCCATCTCACTACAGTCTATTTCACTACAGTCCATCTCACTACAGTCCATCTCACTACATTCCATCTCACTACAGTCCATCTCACTACAGTCCATGTAGTGACAGTCCATCTCACTACAGTCCATGCAATGACAGTCCATTTGACTACAGTCCATTTCAATACAGTCCATATCACTACAGTCCATGTAATTACAGTCCATCTCATTACAGTCCATCTCACTAAAGTCCATTTGACTACAGTCCATCTCAGTACAGTCCATCTAACTACAGTCCATCTCACTACAGTCCATCTCACTAAAGTCCATCTCACTTCAGTCCATGTAATGACAGTCCATTTAAATACGGTCCATCTCACTGCAGTCCATGTAATCACATTCCATTTCACTTTAGTCCATCTCACTACGGTCCATTTCACTACAGTCGATCTCACTACAGTCCATTTCACTACAGTCCATCTCACTACAGTTCATTTCACTATTGTCCATCTCACTACATTCCATTTCACTACAGTCCAGCTCACTACAGTCCATTTAAATACAATCCATCTCACTACAGTCCACCTCACTACAGTCCATGTAAAGACAGTCCATTTCACTTTAGTCCATCTCACTACAGTCTATTTCACTACAGTCCATCTCACTACAGTCCATTTCACTACAGTCCATCTCACTACAGTCCATGTAATGACAGTCCACCTCACTACAGTCCATCTCATTACAGTCCATCTCACTACAGTCCATGTAATGGCAGTCCACCTCACTACAGTCCATCTTAATACAGTCCATCTCATTACAGTCAATCTCAGTACAGTCCATCTCACTATAGTCTTTTTCACTACATTCCATCTCACTACAGTCCATCTCACTACAGTCCATGTAATGACATTCCATGTAAAGACAGTCCATTTCACTTTAGTCCATCTCACTACAGTCCATTTCACTACAGTCCATCTCACTACAGTCCATCTGACTACAGTCCATGTAATGACATTCCACCTCACTACAGTCCATCTCACTACAGTCCATGTAATGACAGTCCATCACACTACAGGCCATGTAATGACAGTCCACCTCACTACAGTCCATCTCAATACAGTCCATCTCATTACAGTCAATCTCACTACAGTCCATCTCACTATAGTCTTTTTCACTACAGTCCATGTCACTACAGTCCATTTCACTACAGTCCATTTCACTACAGTCCATCTCACTACAGTCCATCTCACTACAGTCCATTTCACTACAGTCCTTCTCACTACAGTCCATCTCATTACAGTCCATCTCACTACAGTTGATCTCACGTCAGTCCATGTAATGACAGTCCATTTAAATACAGTCCATCTCACTGCAGTCCATGTAATGACATTCCATTTCACTTTAGTCTATCTCACTACAGTCCATTTCACTTTAGTCCATCTCACTACAGTCCATTTCACTACAGTCAATCTCACTACAGTCCATTTCACTATAGTCCATCTCATACAATCCATTTCACTACAGTCTATCTCACTACAGTCCATTTAAATACAATCCATCTCACTACAGTCCATGTAAAGACGGTCCAATTCACTTTAGTTCATCTCACTACAGTCCATTTCACTACAGTCCATTTCACTACAGTCTATCTCACTATAGTCCATTTAAATACAGTCCATATCACTACGGTCCATGTAATGACAGTCCATCTCACTACAGTCCATCTCTGGACAGTCCATTTCAATACAATCCATCTCACTACAGTCCATGTCACTACAGTCCATATCACTACAGTCCATGTAATGACAGTCCATCTCATTACAGTCCATCTCACTGAAGTCCATCTCACCACAGTCCATCCCACTAACATCCATCTCACTACAGTCCATGTAATGACAGTCCATATCAGTACAATCCATGTCACTACGGTCCATATCACTGCAGTCCATGTAATGACAGTCCATCTCATTACAGTTCATCTCACTACAGTCCATGTAATGACAGTCCATCTCACTACCGTCCATCTCACTACCGTCCATCTCACTACAGTTCATGTAATGACAGTCCATATCAGTACAGTCCATGTCACTACAGTCCATATCACTACAGTCCATGTAATGACAGTCCATCTCATTACAGTCCATCTCACTGCAGTCCATTTCACTACAGTTCATCTCACTACAGTCCATCTCATTACAGTCCATCTAATTACAGTCCATTTCACTACAGTCCCTCTCACTACAGTCCATGCAATGACAGTCCATCTCACTACAGTCCATCTCACTGCAGTCCATTTCACTACAGTTCATCTCACTACAGTCCATCTCATTACAGTACATCAAATTACAGTCCTACTCATTACAGTCCATTTCACTACAGTCCATCTCACTACAGTCCATTTCACTTTAGCCCATCTCACTACATTCCATCTCACTACATTCCATCTCACTGCAGTCCATTTCACTACAGTTTATCTCACTACAGTCCATCTCATTACAGTACATCTAATTACAGTCCTACTCATTACAGTCCATTTCACTACAGTCCATCTCACTACAGTCCATTTCACTTTAGTCCATCTCACTACAGTCCATCTCACTACAGTCCATTTCACTACAGTCCATGTAATGACAGTGCATTTAAATACAGTCCATCTCACTATAGTCCATTTCATTAAATTCCATGTCACTACAGTCCATCTCACTACAGTCCATCTCACTATTGTCCATGTAATGACAGTCCATTTACATACAGTCCATCTCACTACAGTCCATGTAATGACATTCCATCTCACTACAGTCCATCTCACTACAGTCCATTTCACTATAGTCCATTTCACTTTAGTCCATGTCACTACAGTCCATTTCACTATAGTCCATCTCACTACATTCCATCTCACTACAGTCCATGTAATGACAGTCCACCTCACTACAGTCCACCTCACTACAGTCCATCTCACTACAGTCCATCTCACAACATTCCATCTCACTACAGTCCATCTCACTGCAGTCCATCTCACTACAGTCCATCTCACTACAGTCCATCTCACTACAGTCCATGTAATGACAGTCCATTTAAATACAGTCCATCTCACTATAGTCCATTTCACTAAAGTCCATGTCACTACAGTCCATCTCACTACAGTCCATGTCACTATTGTCCATGTAATGACAGTCCGTTTAAATACAGTCCATCTCACTACAGTCCATGTAATGACAATCCATCTCACTACAGTCCATCTCACTACAGTCCATTTCACTATAGTCCATTTCACTTTAGTCCATCTCACTACAGTCCATCTCACTAGATTCCATCTCACTACAGTCCATGTAATGACATTCCACCTAACTACAGTCCATCTCACTACAGTCCATGTAATGACATTCCATCTCACTACAGTCCATCTCACTACAGTCCATTTCACTATAGTCCATTTCACTTTAGTCCATCTCACTACAGTCCATCTCACTAGATTCCATCTCACTACAGTCCATGTAATGACATTCCACCTAACTACAGTCCATCTCACTACAGTCCATGTAATGACAATCCATCACACTACAGTCCATGTAATGACAGTCCACCTCACTACAGTCCATCTCAATACAGTCCATCTCATTACAGTCAATCTCATTACAGTCCTTCTCACTACAGTCCTTGTAAAGACAGTCCATAACTTTAGTCCATCTCACTACAGTCCATTTCACTTTAGTCCATCTCACTACAGTCCATCTCACTACAGTCCATTTCACTACAGTCCATGTAATGACAGTGCATTTAAATACAGTCCATCTCACTATAGTCCATTTCATTAAATTCCATGTCACTACAGTCCATCTCACTACAGTCCATCTCACTATTGTCCATGTAATGACAGTCCATTTAAATACAGTCCATCTCACTACAGTCCATGTAATGACATTCCATCTCACTACAGTCCATCTCACTACAGTCCATTTCACTATAGTCCATTTCACTTTAGTCCATCTCACTACAGTCCATTTCACTATAGTCCATCTCACTACATTCCATCTCACTACAGTCCATGTAATGACAGTCCACCTCACTACAGTCCATCTCACTACAGTCCATCTCACTACAGTCCATGTAATGACAGTCCATTTAAATACAGTCCATCTCACTATAGTCCATTTCACTAAAGTCCATGTAATGACATTCAATCTCACTACAGTCCATCTCACTACAGTCCATTTCACTCTAGTCCATTTCACTTTAGTCCATCTCACTACAGTCCATCTCACTAGATTCCATCTCACTACAGTCAATGTAATGACATTCCACCTAACTACAGTCCATGTCACTACAGTCCATGTAATGACAGTCCATCACACTAGAGTCCATGTAATGACAGTCCACCTCACTACAGTCCATCTCAATACAGTCCATCTCATTACAGTCAATCTCATTACAGTCAATCTCACTACAGTCCATCTCACTATAGTCTTTTCCACTACAGTCCATGTCATTACAGTCCATGTAATGACAGTCCTACTCATTACAGTCCATTTCACTACAGTCCATCTCACTACAGTCCATTTCACTTTAGTCCATCTCACTACAGTCCATCTCACTACAGTCCATTTCACTACAGTCCATGTAATGACAGTGCATTTAAATACAGTCCATCTCACTATAGTCCATTTCATTAAATTCCATGTCACTACAGTCCATCTCACTACTGTCCATCTCACTACATTCCATCTCACTACAGTCCATTTCACTGCAGTCCATTTCACTACAGTTCATCTCACTACAGTCCATCTCATTACAGTACATCTAATTACAGTCCTACTCATTACAGTCCATCTCACTACAGTTCATTTCACTTTAGTCCATCTCACTACAATCCATCTCACTACAGTCCATTTCACTACAGTCCATGTAATGACAGTGCATTTAAATACAGTCCATCTCACTATAGTCCATTTCATTAAATTCCATGTCACTACAGTCCATCTCACTACAGTCCATCTCACTATTGTCCATGTAATGACAGTCCATTTAAATACAGTCCATCTCACTACAGTCCATGTAATGACATTCCATCTCACTACAGTCCATCTCACTGCAGTCCATTTCACTACAGTTCATCTCACTACAGTCCATCTCATTACAGTACATCTAATTACAGTCCTACTCATTACAGTCCATTTCACTACAGTCCATCTCACTACAGTCCATTTCGCTTTAGTCCATCTCACTACAGTCCATCTCACTACAGTCCATTTCACTACAGTCCATGTAATGACAGTGCATTTAAATACAGTCCATCTCACTATAGTCCATTTCATTAAATTCCATGTCACTACAGTCCATCTCACTACAGTCCATCTCACTATTGTCCATGTAATGACAGTCCATTTAAATACAGTCCATCTCACTACAGTCCATGTAATGACATTCCATCTCACTACAGTCCATCTCACTATAGTCCATTTCACTTTAGTCCATCTCACTACAGTCCATTTCACTATAGTCCATCTCACTACATTCCATCTCACTACAGTCCATGTAATGACAGTCCACCTCACTACAGTCCATCTCACTACAGTCCATCTCACTACAGTCCATCTCACAACATTCCATCTCACTACAGTCCATCTCACTACAGTCCATCTCACTACAGTCCATCTCACTACAGTCCATGTAATGACAGTCCATTTAAATACAGTCCATCTCACTATAGTCCATTTCACTAAAGTCCATGTCACTACAGTCCATCTCACTACAGTCCATGTCACTGTTGTTCATGTAATGACAGTCCGTTTAAATACAGTCCATCTCACTACAGTCCATGTAATGACATTCCATCTCACTACAGTCCATCTCACTACAGTCCATTTCACTCTAGTCCATTTCACTTTAGTCCATCTCACTACAGTCCATCTCACTAGATTCCATCTCACTACAGTCAATGTAATGACATTCCACCTAACTACAGTCCATCTCACTACAGTCCATGTAATGACAGTCCATCACACTACAGTCCATGTAATGACAGTCCAACTCATTACAGTCCATTTCACTACAGTCCATCTCACTACAGTCCATTTCACTTTAGTCCATCTCACTACAGTCCATCTCACTACAGTCCATTTCACTACAGTCCATGTAATGACAGTGCATTTAAATACAGTCCATCTCACTATAGTCCATTTCATTAAATTCCATGTCACTACAGTCCATCTCACTACAGTCCATCTCACTTTTGTCCATGTAATGACAGTCCATTTAAATACAGTCCATCTCACTACAGTCCATGTAATGACATTCCATCTCACTACAGTCCATCTCACTACAGTCCATTTCACTACAGTCCATCGCACTACAGTCCATCTCACTACAGTCCTTGTAAAGACAGTCCATAACTTTAGTCCATCTCATTACAGTCCATCTCACTATAGTCCATTTCACTACAGTCCATCTCACTACAGTCCATCTCATTACAGACGTTCTCACTACAGTCCATCTCACTACAGTCCTTGTAAAGACAGTCCATAACTTTAGTCCATCTCACTACAGTCCATCTTACTACAGTCCTTGTAAAGACAGTTTGTTTAACTTTAGTCCATCTCACTACAGTCCATCTCACTACAGTCCATGTAAAGACAGTCCATTTCACTTTAGTCCATCTCACTTCAGTCCATTTCAGTACAGTCCATCTCACTACAACCCATTTCACTACAGTCCATCTCACTACAGTCCATCTCACTACAGTCCATGTAAAGACAGCCCATTTCACTTTAGTCCATCTCACTACAGTCCATTTCACTACAGTCCATCGCACTACAGTCCATCTCACTACAGTCCTTGTAAAGACAGTCCATAACTTTAGTCCATCTCATTACAGTCCATCTCACTACAGTCCATTTCACTACAGTCCATCTCACTACAGTCCATCTCATTACAGTCCTTCTCACTACAGTCCATCTCACTACAGTCCTTGTAAAGACAGTCCATAACTTTAGTCCATCTCACTACAGTCCATCTTACTACAGTCCTTGTAAAGACAGTCCGTTTAACTTTAATCTATCTGACTACAGTCCATCTCACTACTATCTATGTAATGACAGTCCATTTGACTACAGTCCATCTCAATGCAGTCCATCTCACTACGGTCCATGTAATGACAGTCCATCTCATTACAGTCCATCTCTGTACAGTCCATCTCACTACAGTCAATGTCATGACAGTCCATCTCACTACAGTCCATCTCACTACAGTCAATGTCATGACAGTCCATCTCACTACAGTCCATCTAACTACAGTCCATTTCACTACAGTCCATCTCACTACAGTCCATCTCACTACAGTCCATCTCACTACAGTCCATCTCATTACAGTCCATCTCACTAGTCCATTTCATTACAGTCCATATAATGACACTCCATTTGACTACAGTCCATCTCATTACAGTCCATCTCACTTCAGTCCATGTAATGACAGTTCATTTAAATACAGTCCATCTCACTACAGTCCATGTAATGACATTCCATTTCACTTTAGTCCATCTCGCTACAGTCCATTTCAGCACAGTCCATCTCACTACAGTCCATCTCACTACAGTCCATCTCACTATTGTCCATGTAATGACACTCCATTTAAATACAGTCCATCTCACTACAGTCCATGTAATGACAGTCCATCTCAGTACAGTCCATATCACTACAGTCCATGTATTGACAGTCCATCACATTACAGTCCATGTCACTGCAGTCCATCTCACTACAGTCCATCTCACTACATCCATATCACTACAGTCCATCTCACTTCAGTCCATCTCACTACAGTCCATCTCTGTACAGTCCATGTAATGACAGTCCAACTCACTACAGTCCATTTCACTACAGTCCATCTCACTACAGTCCATGTAATGACAGTCCATCTCACTATAGTCCATCTAACTATAGTCCATCTAACTACAGTCCATCTTACTACATTCCATCTCACTACAGTCCATGTCATGACAGTCCATCTCACTACAGTCCATGTAATGACAGTCCATTTGACTACAGTCCATCTCAATAAAGTCCATATCACTACAGTCCATCTCACTACAGTCCATCTCACTACAGTCCATTTCACTACAGTCCATCTCACTACAGTCCATCTCATTACAGTCCATCTTACTACAGTCCATTTCACTACAGTCCATATAATGACAGTCCATTTGACTACAGTCCATCTCACTTCAGTCCATGTAATGACAGTCCATTTAAATACAGTCCATCTCACTACAGTCCATGTAATGACATTCCATTTCACTTTAGTCCATCTCACTACAGTCCATTTCACTACAGTCCATCTCACCACAGTCCATTTCACTACAGTCCATCTCACTACAGTCCATCTCACTACAGTCCATTTCACTATAGTCCATCTCACTACATTCCATTTCACTACATTCCATCTCACTACAGTCCATTTAAATACAATCCATCTCACTACAGTCCATCTCACTACAGCCCATTTAATGACAGTCCATTTAAATACAGTCCATGCTGAGGCCTTTCAATTTTTCACCAGTACCATCAGATGTTGTAACTACTTTATACCGTCCAATGTTCAATATGACTTAAATTTCACATTTAATTAGAGTTCTAAGGACCAGCTTCCTTCCAGTTACAAGTCATAGTCACAGTGCCACTCACTGACAATTGGAAGTATGTCATGCGTGACAATAAGTATTTGATTTTTATGAACATTTCCTGATGTTGTCGACATTACCTTTATATCCTGCAGTGTAACATTAATTAATGGGTGTTCTCTACTGACTGGTTGGTGTGAGGTAACAAGGCCGTGGTCTTCCTGACAACTCAACTGCCCAGGCTGTCATTTGCCCGTATTCCCTCCACAGACTGTATCAGTGTCTTAAGTCTGCCGCTGTGATGGAGGCGTATCTCACACAGAGTCATAGCTTCTATCTTTGACCAGCCAAGAGACTTCCCACTGTCTCAAGTTACTTCCATCTTTTAAAATAGCACATTCTGACATTCTCCACCTGAAGCCTTCAGGGCCAGAGCCTGAGCTCTCCAAACCAGGCCACAAAGCAAATGGTTTTATCACCCAATGACGCTCACTGGTGGTGTTTTTAGAATCACAACTGTTATATGTCCGAGCTGTCAAAATACCTTTCAGACTCAAACAGGGACTTGCACAGACTATCTGAGGGCTTGCTGCTCTAATCTTAAAATGGAACGTGTATATATATATATATATATATATATATATATATATACACACACGTCCACTTATCAGAAGGTCTGTGGTTCGATCCCCAGCCCCTGCAGTCTACATGTCGAAGTGTCCTTGGGCAGATACTGAACCCCAGTTTGCTCCCAGTATCTGTTCCATTGGTGTGTAAGTGTTTGTGTGAATGGTTACTGCTCCTAATGAGCAGGTGGAGCCTTGCATGGTACGATTGTCACCACTGTATGAATGTTGGTGTTAATGGGTGAATGCTGGCTGGTGTTGTAAAACTTTGATTGGTCAGTCAGACTAGACAGGTTCTATATATATATATATATATATATATATATATATATATATATATATATATATATATATATATAAACAAGTATTTTTCTCCAGGTAAAATCCTTGTTGAGATAAAAAATCTCTTTTCCAAGAGTGACCTGGCCAAGAGAGCAGCATAGAAATTAATACAACAGTAAGTAGACAGTACAATCAAACAACTTTCATAGACTACAAATAAATACGATAGAATAAAGTCAAGGACTGATTAAGAACATGTTTATATACCTGAATCATATAAATTATAGTCATACGTAATTATTTAATTAAAGTAATTAAGACAAAAAACAATTAAAAAGCACACTGTCACTATAATTTAACACATTATTGCAGACATAGTTTCTAGTTAAAAATTAGATAAAAAGCATAATATGGAGGATTTGTCAGTTGTTGTTTATTAAAATGCACCATTCAAAGTTGGCTCCTCCTCCCTGGCTCAACAGTGGTGGTCGAGAGAGCTAAACCGTGAGTGAGGCGAGAGATAAGCTGTAGTGAAAACATATTAGTAGGGTTGGGTATCAAACTGGTTCCAAATTGGAACCGGTTCTAAAGCTCGAATTCCATCAGAGTCGTTGAGAGGTCTTTGTTTCGGTTCTGCTGACTGGTTCCTAAATGCATTTCACTTTCCGTTTCCATGCTGGTGACATGCAGCGTCTGTAGTTTCCACCTCACAGGTTTGATGTGTACTTTGAGCCGGGCTCCGTCATGGACCATAGCAAACAGCGCTCAAAAATGTGGCTTTAGTTTGCCCTGAATAATGCTGAGTCGGCACAGAGCAACACCTGTGCCAAACTTATTTTGTGCAAGGAAGGATGCAAAGCTAACATGACTAAATACCTTGACCTACACGGTGTACAAATCAGAGTGTACTGTGGTCCGAAGTGCTGCACCGGTCTCCTCTCCTGCCTCCTCCTCCTCAGTCAACCCTGAGCCAACAGCCTGCAGCACCTCGTCACAATCCTTAAGAGAAAGTTAAATAATGTTGTCTTTTTCTCAACAGAGAGACAGCAATCAGGTTATGCTTGACCAAACTGCTATAAACTGTGTCAAATGTAAATACTGAAATATATGTTTTGGTAGATGAATGTCTGTAGATTGCTAACACTAGTAGCCACTTTACTGCCGCTAAGCTAGTAGCACTGATCCATGATGTGACATGAATATATGAATGAGTCAATGTGTCTCTCCTCACAACAACACAGACACAACAGGTGTTTACTGTTTGAACCAGATCTTGTCTGCAACCACACCTTAGTAACACCATGAGAATTATATTTGTTAGGAATACAAAATATCACATAGAAGAAAAGGTGAATGACCTCGTTGTCTGCTTGTCATGAAAAGAAGTTATTAAAGTTTTCTTTGTTTCTTTCTTTGTCAGCTTCAGAGGTTGACTTTTATAACTTTAATATCTAATAGCAGAGCTTTATAAGAGAGACATCCTTTCTCCAGCCTTGGCAGGTTAACTGACCTAAACGGTGTCCGTCCCACTAAGGTGACCCCTTTACTTTACCAAGGAGACACATTTGTTCCTTATTGCATTTTAACCTGAACAAATGAATTACTGTACATCAAATCAGATTTTAAATTTTAACATTGCATCAACTTATTTATTACATGAAATCATGAACTCTATTAATTAAAGCAATTATTATTCATTTGTCATAAACATAGAACATTTATAGAAAAGCACTTACAATAAATAATACATTCCGTTGTGTATTGACTATCTAAGTTTGTCCTTTCTGGGTTACTGTCACAACCCCCTGCTTTTATGTTGTGTTAAATGTCATCTGTAGAGTGATGAAAAACGGAAGGTAAATACACGTCCATGTAGTTGTAGTGCTAAAAGTATAAAGAGTACACAACAAAACTGGCGACGAGGTACGGCATTCTTGCGCTGTGTTATTTATTTATATTTGTTGGGAAAAAGTCTGTGTTGGACGAGTTTTTCCGCCGCCAATACCTGCAGCCTGCAGTGTGGAGGAGACTTCACTGACACAGAGGACAGCGCTGCTGCGAGGGGTGGAGGAAGAATCTCCACGGTGGAAAAGAGAGTGAAAGAGACCACAAAAAAAAGGGCAGTAAGTCAAACGAAACAAGAAAAAGGAAAATAAAAATTGATAAAAGAAGAAGAGCGCTGACTAACAGTGAAAATAAAATAAAAAAGGATAAGACTAATTCCTGGAATCTGAAGAAATCAATGAATATTGCTTGAAAATGGCTGTACTGGTTGGAAATATTGGACCATTTGAGGAAAACACAGAACAATGGAGTTCATACACGGAGAGATTTGAGTATTTTGTGCTCGCTAACAAGATTAAAGGGGTGCCGACCTTCTTAAGTGTTATGGGAGGAAGACATTCAACCTACTGAGCAGTTTAGTGCAACCTGACAAGCCAGGAGACAAGTCCTTTGACCAAATAGTGAGAATATTAGGAAATCACTACTCTCCTAAGCCACTGATTATCACAGAACGGTTCAGATTTCATAAGAGGAACCAGGAAGAGGGTGAATCTGTTGCACAGTTTGTAGCAGTACTGAAATGCTTATCTGAGCATTGTGAATTTGGACTTTCTCTCAACGATACCATATGTGACAGGTCGGTGTGTAGTCTACGCAGTGAGGCTATTCAGAAATGGTTACTTACTGAGGCTAACCTGACAATGGAAAAGGCCATAGAAGTAAGTACATTGATGGAGATGGCTGCCCGAGAAGTGCATCAACCCAAGTGCATAAGTTGTTCTTTGAGCCCAAGAGCAAGGCAACAGCTAGCAAGCCATGCTACTGTTGTGGGAAAACAGGACACCAGTCATCAGAATGTTGGTGTATGGACTTAGACTGCAGAAACTGTGGTCAGAAAGGCCATATTGAACGTGCCTGTAAAAAGAAAAAGAAACAGACATACAAACAGCACACTGAGACAAAGGAAGTTAGTTTCCCCAGAAACAAGGAGAAACGTGAACAAAATGGAGCATGAACAGGATGAGCAGAGTGACTGTGAATCTGATGAAGAAGATACCGTGCATGTTTTAGCTGTGATTGACAGTGATGATTAATACTGGGTCACACCTCTGCTAGAGAACCAAGCAGTACGGATGCAAGTGGACACAGGCACACGTGTATCTATTGTATCAAAAGCTGTTTACAAGAAAAAGCTTCAGCACCTCGCTCTTCGGGAGACAAAATTAAAGCTAAAGACCTACACTGGTGAACCTGTCCAGGTGTTAGGAGTTGTGGATGTAACAGTGGAACACAACAAAAAAAATGATTCTTCCACTGTACATCATTTCAGGTAACCGCCCAGCTCTGCTAGGCCGCAGATGGCTGAGAAAGCTCAGACTTAACTGTCAGGAAGTGTTTTTGGTTAATGATGGAGACACAAGACCTCTACAGGAGATATTGAAGAGGCACTCTAAAGTCTTAGACGGAGAACTTGGAAGCATGAAGGACATCATGGTTAAGCTGGCAGTCAAACCAGGAAGCACACCAAAGTGTCTAAAGGCTAGACCTGTCCCATATGCCATCAAACCCAAGGTAGAGGCAGAGCTAGACAGATTAGTGAAGAGTGTAGTACTGGAACCTGTGCGCACAAGTGAATGGGCTACCCCAATTGTTCCAGTCATGAAAAAAGATGGGGCCCTAAGGATCTGTGGTGATTTTAAAGTGACTGTGAATCTTGACTGCAGATCTGTATCCATTACCCCTCATTGATAACCTCTTTTCAGGTTTGGCTGGAGGACAAAAGTTTAGTAAGATAGATTTATGTCAGGCAAATCTCCAGATGCATGTTGATCGAGAGTGACAGGAACTGTTGACCATAGCGACACACAAAGGTCTGTACAGGTACAGGAGAATACCTTTTGGGATAACCTCTGCTCCAGCACTTTTCCAGAGAGCTATGGACCAGATTCTGAGTGGGCTTCCGGGGGTCCAGTGTTACTTGGATTACTTACTCATCACAGGATCAGATGAGCAGTCACACTTAAGAAACCTGGATGCAACACTGCAAAGGCTAGAGGAATATGGACTGAAAGTCAGGAAAGACAAGTGTGAGTTCTTGCGACCATTTGTTGAGTATCTGGGCCACGTAATCGACAGGTCTGGACTTCACAAAGCACCATCAAAGGTAAATCTATTGTGGAGGCCCCAGCCCCAAAGAATGTGAGCCAGTTGAGATCATTTCTGGGCTTGCTTACATACTATGCAAGGTCCGTGCCTAACCTCACAAACAAGCTGAAGCCACTGCATGAGCTTTTTAACAAAACCAAGACATGGAAGTGGACAGAAAAATGTGAGACAGCATTCAATGAAGTGAAGACAGCCCTCTCTCGGTCTGAGGCACTCACTCACTTCGACTCAACATTACCACTCCGGCTGGCATGTGACGCCTCGCCTTATGTGGTGGGTGCCGTAGTGTCGCACATCATGCCGTCAGGTGAAGAGAGGCCAATCGTCTTTGCATCGCGAACACTGAACAAAGCTGAAAGCAATTATGCACAAATTGAGCGTGAAGCCTTGTCTATAGTGTTTAGAGTGAAGAAATTCCACCAGTATCTCTTCGGCAGGAAATTCACGCTGCTGACGGACCATCGACTCTTACCTCTATCTTTGGTCCTCATACTGGTATTCCATCGCTTGCGGCCAGTCGTATGCAGCGATGGGCCCTGTTATTGTCTGCCCACCAGTTTGACATTGAGTACAGGGAGTCGGATCAGTATGGGAATGCTGATGGGCTCTCAAGGCTCCCATTGCCTGGCACTCATTCTGAGCCAAAACAAGCTGGGATTTTTTATTTCGAGGAAGTGACTGCTGCTCCAGTAACAGCAACTCATGTGAAGAAACACACACGCACTGACCCAGTCATGTCGGAGGTTTTGCACATTATCACTGGTGGGAGGGAAGTGGAAATGACATCTAGCTTGAAGCCTTACCTAGTGAGAAGAAACAAACTCTCAGTCCAGTCTGGATGCCTATTGTGGGGCTATCGCGTCATTATTCCACCACCACTGAGAGAGAAAGTGCTTGGCAAGCTACACTCTGGACACTGTGGTGTTGTGCGAATTAAAGAAATTGCACGCAACTATTTCTGGTGGCTGGGTTTGGATGCAGCTATAAAGGAGAAAGCAAAGTCATGTTCTGCTTGCCAGAAACTGAGAAACATTCCACAGCTGGCTCCATTACATCCGTGGGACTGGCCTGAAGGACCCTGGCAAAGAGTCCATATAGACTTTGCTGGACCGCTAGAGATCCACATGTTCTTAGTCGTGGTCGACCCACACAGTAAATGGCCTGAGGTTGTTGTCATGAAAAGCACCTCCTCTCTGCCACAACAACTTGTTAGTGATAATGGCCCACAATTAGTGTCTGAAGAGTTTGAGACATTCATGAAGGAGAACGGTATCCAACACATTAAGTCTGCGCCGTATCACCCAGCCACAAATGGGCTCACTGAAAGATTTGTGCAAACCATGAAGCAAGCTCTCGCATCATCTCAAGGCGTACAGTCCCTTAACAGGCGACTTAGTGCCTTCCTCTTGTCATATTGAAACACACCCCATGCCACAACAAAAGTGTCTCCTGCCACGGCTATGTTCAAGAGACCGCACTCGACTTGACCTCCTGAGACTTTAAAAGACAAAAGAGGTTGTTCATCTTCAACAGAGAGCTCAAGTGGAGGGACGAGCAAAAGCAAAGTTTCGGAGTTTCACAGCTGGAGACAGTGTCCTCGCCCGGAACTACACCAAAGGAGTAAAGTGGTTGCCTGCAACAGTGATTGCAAACACAGGTCCCGTGTCATACACAGTCGAAGCCAATAATCATCTCATCTGGAGAAGACACATCGATCAACTTCTCCACACATCTGGTTCCCGTGATGACTCACCAAGCCAACATCCCTTGTTCCAGAGCTGGAGATCTACCAGGAAGAGCATCCATCACCGGAAGTACCCCAGGAGCAATCTTCAGGAATGGATACTGTTCCAGACACTCCCAGAACTGCTCCGGTGCTTTCACCTGGCTTCACTTCTCCCAGACCAGGACTTAAACAGTCCTCACCAAGAGACAATGTGACTGACTTACCTATAGGTCGTACTTACCCAAGAAGAGACAGACGACCTCCTGGGGTCCCTCGACACTGGGGCAGAATAATCCCCAGGGTTCAGTCTGGGAATTGAGGTAGTCTACCCTCATTCCCTAGTTCAGGCAAAAGTTCAGTAGCCATAAAAACGTTGTCAAAAGTTAAGAAATTATATTCAGTTTATAAGGACAGTGACATAAAAGAGTGTATTTGAATTAGACACTTAAAGAGAAGTTATTGTGACAAATTTTTTTTATTTTTGTTAAGGGAACATCCAAAGTAAAGGGGGAGGGATATGTTGTGTATTCTGTGTATATCTAAGTTTGTCCTTTCTGGGTTACTGGCACAACCCCCTGCTTTTATGTTGTGTTTAATGTCATCTGTAGAGTGACGAAAAACGGAAGGTAAATACACGTCCATGTGCAACTCTCCCTGGTCTCGTGGTTCTTCATTAGTTGTAGTGCTGAAAGTATAAAGAGTACACAACACATTCTTTATACAGAATGGCTTGTATGAAGGTTTTTATTTAAATCAATTATTCTTTTGTGAAATAAGTGGCAGAGCAGATGGGAGGGACAGATCCAACAATCCTACATGTCTGTTTAGTTTTCAGTTCAGTACTTTTTGTGTAATCATGGACAAAATTTTAAAAAAAAACAGCCTATTTAGAATGTTGAAGAAACTCCTTGATCTGGATCTTTTTATTGATTTGTAAAAGAAAAACATTTCTCATGCCTGTCTGTATGGGTCTGCTTCAGGGGCAGGTCCATTTATTGAGATTCTGAGGCCTGCAGCCAGGTGCTCTCCTTTAAGCTTGTTCCTTAGATCAGTTCTGACCTGAAACACAAACAAACTAACAACCAGCAGCAGAAAATGTACAGACAATGTACACATTGTGCTCTTTCATGGTTAAAAATCACTTACCCTGTTCATTGTTGAGAAGTTTCACTCACAGTTCACACTGGAGACAGGGATGACCAGGGCCACTGCAGCCAGAAGACTCCAACCAGGGTAGATGTCTGCCCACTCATTGGATTCACTAGACAACTGTTGTATGATCTCTGCCTGGTTTTTGTCCTATCAGGACAGAAAATAATAGAAAACAGAACCATTAAAAACGAAGTAAGAGTTATGAAGGTATGAGCATGGAATCCTGCTTTCCAGAGAAATCACATCCCTGCAAAGTGATTCATTTTCAACAGTTTAAAGATCTTCTTTTTTTTTTTTTACAATACAGACAATAGAAAAATGACAAACAAGGTGCTTTGGTTAATACATGCCTGAGTCCTGTTTAAAATAACTGTTATTATTTACATTACAGTAAGTATTTTCAGACTTATTTCACAGAATTACAGGAGGTGAGTGAGGAGGGATCATCTGAAATGAGTGCATATGTTTAGAATCAACAATCCTTGCTCTGGATCGTGTTATACCTGCAGCTGTGCTGTCTGCTGGCTCTGTCCCACTTGTCCCTGCTTCCTCTCCACTCTGCCCTCTGACATCTGGGATGACTATTTAGATCATTTATAATTCTTACACCTGGTTATTTTCCTTATTAAACAGAAAATACAACAGTACACCATTTTGAATTCACGTTTCTCTCTTTCACTGAACTGATACGCTTAATGACCTCGTTAACTGTAAAACACCACTGGAGTGTGATAACTGAATTCTCACCTGGAATAGGAGACAGGGGTTTCCAGGCTTGGGCAACTAAAGGAATCTCAAATCTGTCTGACTTGCTGGAGGGGTCCACTTTGATGTCTTTTAGTCAATTAATTGAAAAATATAATATTCAAAAACAGGACTTTTTCCGTTATTTACAGGTGAGAGATTATGTTAAGAGGGACACTACAGTCCTGGACAACCAACATATCTCTAGCTCTGAGAAGTTGCTTTTCAGACCTCAGCCGGGCAACTCTATGAGCTCTTTCTATAGTATGCTCAAAGGGTCTGATACTACAAACACTTCTCATCTAAAGGAGATATGGGGAAGAGAACTTAATATAAAGATTACGGATGATGATTTGGACAATGCCTGGAAGAGTGCAAAAACCCTGAGTGTTTGTAACAGAGTGAAATCAATTCAACTTCAGATCCTACGTAGAGCCCATGTATCCCCCTCCCAACGTCATAAGTTTAATATTGATTCTTCACCACTATGTCTCAAGTGCAAAACAGAAACAGGCAGTCTCACTCATTGCCTGTGGTCTTGCAGGAAAATACAGCATTTTTGGTATTTTATAGGGCAGGAAATTGACAAGATTTTATCTATTACGACAGAATGTGACCCATTGTACATGTTACTCGGGATATCAAACACTTTCATTACCGATAAATATAAAGGGAAACTCTACAAAATGCTTACATTCTGTGCAAGAAAATGTATCCTTCTGAAATGGATAACGGATAAGTTCCAAAAAACATTGTGGCATAATATTATACTTGAATATGTGTCATTGGACTTTTTGACGTGCATGTTACATGGTAAAGAGAGTGCATTTAACAAAATTTGGGAGCCTTTTGTAGTATATATGGGTTTAGATATCTCTGCCATCTTTGCAAGAGGGTTTGTGTAGTATAGATTTGAGTGAAACCTGCCTCATAATTATTTGTAAAATGTATGTTTATATTGTGTAAACACTGAGTCCCCCGCCTCTGTGAATGTGAAGGTGTGCATGTGCCGAGATGTGTTTTACTTTGGTTCTGTACTGTTTTTGTTGCTTTTTCATTTTGTTTCTATTGAGTGTTAAAACAAAACAAAAACAAAAAAATATACTTTTAAAAAAAACAACCAAAAAAACACCACTGGACACAGAAAATAAAACCTCACAATGACCGTCTTGGTTCGTCTTTTCACTGTTCCAACAATCACCAATTCTCTGCTGTTTCTGCCTCATTCATGCTAATTTCACTGGGGTATATTCTCCCGCCCTGTTTGCTCCTACCTGTGCTGCTCCCTGGTTCTCTTCATCTTCCTGGTGTTTTCTTTCTAGCTGAGAATAATGTTCAATGGCCTTCATGGCTGATGAAAGGGGGAAAAAGCACCAGTTCACCTGGTTATGTGCAGGTTTCTGATCGGTTAGCTAGCTAGCCATTTAGCTTTATGATCAATACACCACTCTTGCTAGCCAGTCCAACTAGCTACACACCTGAGTTAAAACACGATGTGTTTAGAACGTAACATTAACACACAGGCAGTCCTTTTACACGTCTAATACAAACCAAACTGTGAGGCGTGATGATTTTTATTATCGAGTTAAGAAAAAAGTTACTTACTTCAAAAGCTCAGACGCAGACTGTCTCCGTCTGAAAACGCCGTGTCACGCAGGTTTGGCGCATGCATTATCTTGAGAAGGCTCCACCCTTTGGTCCGCAGGTCTGTGTGCATCTCCTCAGCGCTGAGGACTAGTGTGCATTATGAAATGACAATTACGCATATTGCCTTAAATTAATAAATAAACAAATTGGATTTTATCCACCTGGGCGGTCCTTAATTTACCTGAGTGGGCCGCCCAAGTAGAGCCTATGTATGGGAAACACTGGTTACTATTCCTGTCCCGTGTCCGACCCTCCAGCCTTATTTAATTGAAATTGTTTCGTTTTTGTAATCCTGCTAACAAACAAACAAACAAACACAAACCAGTGAAAACCTAACCTCCTTGCCATAGGTAACAAATAGACAGTTTACAGAAATAATGTACGGTTGTATAAAGAAAAAAGTGAAGTACTGTTGTTCTTTAAAGGACTTGGACGCAACAAATGATCAATCTGTTTAAAGACTGTTTTCACTTCTCTCACTGGAATACAGGCTTAACAGATGTTACTACATTCATTTGCATGCACTGCTGCAGCGGTAACAGAGTGGTGGGGGAGAGAGGGGGAATTGTATTTCCAGCAGTAGTTGCAGTGTGTACCAACAACCACCAGGTGGCACATATGAGCAATATAGACTACAGCCTTTCTATTGCTCTCTGTCCATCTGCGTTTGTGTGTCTGAGAGAGAGAGAGAGAGATGTGCCTATTGTCCATAATAATTACTTGTTAATTACATTTCTGGGATCAAAAGCAAAACTAAGTATCTATCATATATAGAAATACAGGCTTGACCAATGAAATCCTTTGTTCCAAGTGATGTCATAGCATACTATGGGCAAGAGTGTGTTTCAGTGCATTCCATCTGAGTTTAGGACAAAAACTGTCTAAACTCAGATGGAATGCACTGATTGGTCAGCATTAACCTCACAATGAAAAAAAAAATGCTGCATTTTTATGGCGTATAGGATTACCTTTGTCTGTGTGTTTACACATACAGGGTGTGGTCTATCTACACCTCAAAAACCTATGGACAGAATTCAATGAAATGTCACACATGCTCTGTAGGGCCCCTGAAGGTGTGCATCTTAGTATTTGTTTCTTCAATTTGCTTATTTTTGCATTTGGTTTCCATGTCATTCTGCTATTATACTGCTTTGATAGAGGTTATGGTTTTAGTTTATCCAGTTAGTTTAGTGGGTCATCTGCATCCTTGGACACTAATTTTCTAGTTACTTACTAATCTGTCTGTTTATCAGAGGTCACTCACTGTTTTCTGTTCTTGCTGTAGGTACATACCAGGGTCAGTGGACTGGTGGGATGCGTCATGGCTACGGCGTACGTCAAAGTGTTCCGTACGGTATGGCCAGTGTCATCCACTCACCTCTACGAACCTCGCTGTCTTCCCTCCGTAGTGAGCAGAGTAATGGTACAGTACTGCGTGACAGCCTGACCGACAGCCCTGCTGGCACACGTGGTGGCTTCATACTCAACTTCCACTCAGATGGAGAGGGTTCAGAGAAGAAGAAGGGTCTTTTCCGCCGTGGCTCCCTCTTTGGCAGCCTTCAGCGCCTGCGCAAATCCGACTCACGCTCATCCATTTCCAGTAAACGCAGCTCAGCACACAGTGACACCACCATGAGCCGGATAAGTTCAAGTGATGCAAACTCCACAATCAGCTTTGGAGACGGAGACCAAGTTGATGACTACCTGCCTCTAGAAGACAATGTGGATGCCACCACCACCGAGTCCTACATGGGTGAGTGGAGGAATGATAAGCGCAGCGGCTTTGGCGTCTCTGAGCGCTCCAACGGTATGAAGTATGAAGGCGAGTGGTTGAACAATAAGCGTCATGGCTACGGCTGCACCATCTTTCCTGATGGCACAAAGGAACAGGGGAAGTACAAGAACAACGTGCTAGCCCGGGGCATCAGGAAGCAGCTGATTCCTCTGAAGAACACCAAGACTAAACAGAAGGTGGACCGAGCCATTGAGGGAGCAGTTAGAGCAGCAGCCATCGCAAGAACCAAAGTGGAGATAGCCATCTCCAGGTAAGATATCCTGTGTGAAAAGATTCTCAGACAGACACAACTAAATCACTGTTCATGCATGTAGGTTTCTGCTGCATTCAGCTAAGCATATTAGCCTGATCTCTGCCTTTCTCATAAATATGATGCTGTAGAGCGCTGACTGAAAGTCAATGGCAAGAGTAATGAAGTGCAAAGGTCTCTGGGTGGAGATGGTTAGTATCTTTAACGCAACACCTGCTGGCCATCATTTCTTTTCGGAAAAATATCTTTCACACAAAGGAAACAGATAAAAAGAAAATGAAGATGAAACATTGGGACATGATTAGATATCCAAGTCACAAAGTGTCCTTTTGATAAAGACTCATACATGAGCATCTCTTGGGATGTGTGTCCAGATAAATCCAGACGATGCTCTTTGCTTAGTTTTTACGTTTTCAGTTCCAGTGGGTCTCAACCTTGCTGGCCCTGACCAATTTGGTGCCCTAGGCAAGATTTTAGTTGGCGCCCCCCTTGCATCGTGGTCAATTTCACTACCAATCTTCATACACTCACATAGAAACTGCATGTATGTCTTCGAGATTTTTTTTTCTTTTAAATAGAAAATAACCCACAAAATAAAATCTGATTAGAAACAAGTGACATGAAATAAATTATAAATATAATATAAATAAGGCATTGCACAAAATAAGATATTAAAGAAACCAGTGAAGACATTTAAATTATTGCACAAACAAAAAATAGTTGCAGTTTATATTTTTTGTTTGTGCAATAATTTTAATGTCTTCACTGCTGTCAGCACACCTGGGCAAAATATGGCTCTATTTACATACCAAATAAAAACAGTAAACAAAACAATAAGTGAGATAAAATTAATTATAAATACAACATAAATAAGGTATTTCACAAAATAAGATATTAAAGAAACCAGTGAAGACATTAAAATTAGTGCACAAACAAAAAATTGTTGCAGTTTATATTTTTTGTTTGTGCAATTATTTTAATGTCTTCACTGCTGTCAGCACACCTGGGCAAAATATGGCTATATTTACATACAAAATAAAAACAGTAAACAAGAAAACAAGTGAGATAAAATTAATTATAAATACGATATAAATGAGGTATTGCACAAAATAAGACATTAAAAAAACCAGTGCAGACATAACAACACACAATAACTATATTGCACACAATAACTATATTATAAAATAAAAATCACAGAAACCTCTGGTTTTTAATGCTATTTGATTGTTTATTTGTTTGATTGTTGTTGACACTGATGTAAACACACTTGTATAAACCGTAACACAATAAACTTACTTATAAAGGGGATGGAAAACGAATAACATTTTAACTGACTATAGTCAATAAAAATGTATGACACAGCCAACAGGTGAAAATAACAGCTGAGTAGGCCTAATGTTAACTTTCCAAATTTTCCTGAAGTATTAAAGGTGGGAGTAACGCAAACTGACGTCAACTTTAGCTCTTTATTGATTAGCAAACCACGTTACTATCGTCCAAAAGTAACGCTCTGCTCCAACAACGGTAACTACCAATGCAATAAACTATTCATTTCATCCATTTCATCACATTAACATTACTGTACCTCTGTCTTTTCCCCGTTTTTCCTCCTCTTCCTTCCTTCTTTTCCTTCCCTGGGCGCCAGCCGCCCCCCCGCACCCCTTCCACTCCCACCAGAGCAGGCAGGTAAAGTGTAACGAGCCGGGGAGGGGGGGTTGGGGGCGGCAGGAACCCAGATAAAAGCCCTCTCCGTTATTTAATAGGCTCTTTGCTATGCAGTTATGTTGTTGTGGGCTTATGTAATATTTTGAAATAATAGTAGTAATAGTATTGGTAAAAATTTGCGGCGCCCCCTATGGATGACGGCGCCCTTAGCATTCACCTATACAGCCTATGCCTAGGGCCAGCACTGGGTCTCAATATATATCAGTAATATAGAACATTAAAGATGTGTCCTTGTATATCTTGTCACAGCTCTGAGAACGTGGGATGTTTGTCATCCACTGAAGATATACAGGCCATCATTTTTATCATGTTGACATAGGCCCCTAGTTCATCTGAATCTGAATGTATGCATAATACACCCGCAACCCACCCAAAACATTTTTTTTCTCTGATTTAGAGCCCCACACTCGCATTGGACACATGGACTATACTATGGCTATACTACCTTTTAACTTATGTCAAGCACTGTGAGCTTTATGGCCCCACCAAAGGCGGCATTTAGTGTTACCCTTGTCTATCAGTCCGTACGACGGTACAGGTTTGATAGGCGCAATCCACATCTACAGGTGTGGATTCTTCATTTAGTTCTTTTCACATCTTTAGGGACATTTTGACTTATGAAAACTGGTTATTTTCATGTCATTCTACTTTAATTCACCTATGATAGAGGTTGTGGTCTGTCAGCTCACATTGAGCAGCGGGGGCATCTGTGTCCTGAGATACATTTCCTAGTTTGTGTATTGTATAAACATCAGTGATTTATTTTAATGATGACATAGATTTGTTGTTTTCAGTATTTTAAACATTTCCATGCATGCAGTAATGTCACTGCAGCAAATATCACGGCACATCTAAGCAGGAGGAAACAGGAAACTCCTGAAAAAACACAAACTTTTAGCTTTTGATATGGACATTTTTATTTTTGTTTTATTTCATGATGGATCTCAGGATTTATCAATAGGACAGCTGCTTTGCTCCCAACTGTTTCACTATATGAACCTGGACTGTTTCACTATTTGCTATATGAACCTGGCCTGTTTCACTATATGAGCCTGGACTATTTCACTGTATGAACCTGGACTGTTTGACTCTATGAGCCTGGACTGTTTCACCGTACAAACCTGAACTGTTTAAGCGTATGAACCTGGACTGTTTAAGCGTATGAACCTGGACTGTTTAACTGTATGAACCTGGACTGTTTCACTGTATGAACCTGGACTATTTCACTGTGTGAACCTGGACTGTTTCACTGTATCCTGGACTGTTTCACTGTATCCTGGACTGTTTCACTGTATGAACCTGGACTTTTTCACTGTATGAACCTGGACTATTTCACCGCATGAACCTGGACTGTTTCATTGTATCCTGGACTGTTTCACTGTATCCTGGACTGTTTCACTGTATGAACCTGGACTATTTCACTGTGTGAACCTGGACTGTTTCACTGTATCCTGGACTGTTTCACTGTATCCTGGACTGTTTCACCGTATGAACCTGGACTGTTTCACTGTATGAACCTGGACTGTTTCGCTGTATAAACCTGGACTGTTTCACGATATGAACCTGGACTGTTTCACCCTATGAACCTGGACTATTTCACTGTATGAACCTGGACTGTTTAGCTGTATGAACCTGGACTCTTTCACGTTATGAACCTGGAATGTTTCGCTGTATGAACCTGGACTATTTCACTGTATGAACCTGGACTGTTTCACCGTATGAACCTGGACTGTTTCACTCTATGAACCTGGACTGTTTCACTGTATGAACCTGGACTGTAGCTGTATGAACATGGACTCTTTCACCATATGAACCTGGAATATTTCGCTGTATGAACCTGGAATGTTTCACCGTATGAACCTGGACTGTTTCACCGTATGAACCTGGACTGTTTCACTGTATGAACCTGGACTGTTTCACTGGATGAACCTGGACTGTTTCACTGTATAATCCTAGACTGTTTCACTGTGTGAACCTGGACTGTTTCATTGTTTGAACCTGGACTCTTTCACCGTATGAACCTGGACTGTTGGTATGTATGAACCTGGACTGTTTCACTCTATGAACCAGGACTTCTTCACTGTGTCAACCTGGACCGTTTCAATGGATGAACCTGGATTGTTTCACTGGACGAACCTGGACCGTTTCACTGGATGAACCTGGACTGTGTGGGACCTTTAGGATGTGTAGAAGAACACAGAACATTCATTAACATTAGATCCTGTTGGCATGTCTGAGATTTAAATCATCAATGAAGTTAAGCTGCCGTGCATTGTGATCATTTTTCTGATGGATCTGCAGACTGTGATCGGCTGCATCACTAGACGTATTACACACACAGGGATGTGCAGCATCTCTCCTCCTCCTCCTCCTCCTCCTCCTCCTCCTCATTTAAAGATGGCTGACTTTGCTCATATGTAGTCAGATGGAGTTGTTGATGGGACAGAGGATTGGGAGACGGTGGAGGCAGAGGGTCCACCAGGACCACATACCTGTCCCTCAGTGAAGACCAGTGACGCCAGTTAAATAACAATGATCCAGGTGGGACACACCTGGGTTTTAAAGGAAATGGGAGAAGAGTTCTGATTGTTTGAATTAATGTTAAAACACACCTATGAATAATTAAGAGACAAAATTCAACCCCTTTGTTTCTTGCTCCTTATCACCCAAATGATGCAAGTGGCAGAAGAAAGTTGGGCATGCCCTAAATGAACTTGGATCCATGACTCAAGATCATGTTCTATAGCTCATTGAAATAGAGCTCTGTGTGTGTTGGTGTTTGTGTGTACTTCCCCGTCTATCTAGCAGTATTTCAATCAGGAGAGACTAGTGGTTGAAATAAATAAGAATGTTTTATTACATCAAATGATATAAGATAAGATAAGATAAGATATCCCTTTATTAGTCCCACAGTGGGGAAATTTACAGTATTGCAGCAGCACAGTGTACAAAAAACACAGCAGGAGGAGGGGAAATAATATTTTTTTTAAATACAATATAATAAAGGAGGGGGGTAAAGTGTCTCAAAAATATTTCACAAATACTATTACAAAAAATGTCTCAGTATTTCAACACAAGTCCTACAAATTGTTTGGTCTACTGGGAGCAGTGCTGATTGTACAGTCTAACAGCTGCAGGAAGGAAAGACTTGCGAAAGCGCTCCTTCACACACTTTGGGTGAAGCAACCTGTCGCTGAAGGAGCTCTCCAGTGCTGTTACTCGGTCCCGCATCGGGTGGGAGTGATTGTCCATCATGGATGACAGCTTAGTTGTCATCCTCCTTCCTCCCACCACCTCCACTGGGTCCAGGGGGCATCCCAGGACAGAGCTGGCCTTCCTTATCAGTTTGTCGAGTCTTTTCCTGTCCGACACTGAGATGCCGCTGCCCCAGCAGACCACACCATAAAAAATGGCTGATGCCACCACGGTGTCATAAAATGTCTTGAGGAGTGCTCCGCGCACTCCAAAGGACCTCAGTCTCCTGAGCAGATAGAGTCTGCTCTGGCCTTTCCTGTAAAGATAATAATAGATAATAATAAAGATATGTAATAATTAGTGTGTTGGAAAGGCTTTGGTGTCAGAAAGTCTTTGGCACTGTCTATCCTCAGCAGCAGCAAGACATATATACCCCAAAAGGAGCATGAGCCCCCTTTAGAACACAGCCTAGTATTCCCCCCAAAAATACTTACCTTGTGAGAATGAGACATTTAAGTGAAGAAGCATAATCTGTTGAGAGATGAATGAAATGAAGGACAAGACACAAAAATGACATTAAGCAATTCAAATAACACTGAAGCATGAATGAAAGATCAGAAATTAAATGTGCTCTATGAGCTCACAGACTTACTTCCTGAGCCACAGAGCTGCAAGCTGAGCAACAGATGGAGATGGTTTAATCTGCTGAGAGATGAAACATAGTTGGGAAACGCAGGAGCCTAAGTTAGCTAGGTTAAGGGTCGACTTTGGGTAAAGCAGCATTTGGTTTTGGAGGTCAGCAGTGACCTACATGGTTTAACCAGTGAGGGTGTGTGACAAATGCAACATGATGAGGGTGCCGCAGTGACAGATGCAGTGAACTTGATGGAGAGATAGCTTGAGATGGAGGTCAGCAGTGGCTTGATGTAAATACGATATATTGAAGATACCAGTAATGGCATGTGAGAGATGTAGGGCAGAAAGCCTGCAATGGCTTGAACTTTTTTCTCTCAGAAGGTCAGCATGACTGCCCTGATTAGCCGGAGATGGCTTGTGTAGGTGTAGTATGATGAGGGTGACAGATGCAGTGAATTAAACAGAGTTTCCAGCAGTGGCTTGAGGCAGATGCAATATGATGAGGGTGGAGAAGGTGCCCATACCAACCTGTACAGTGTTGGAGGAGGAACTGCAAGTCAGCAATGACCTTAATGATTTGCTAGCGATGGTTTATGACAGATGGAATTATGATAAACACAACACCAACCACCAGTGATATGCAGTGCTTGCAGTGCTTACCATGCTTTTAAGGCTTTGGAGATCTCTGAGCTTCAGTGATTGCAGAGGCATGAGGATGTACATGTGGGTCATAAGCGGAGGATGACTGGCGACCCAGTTGTTGGAGAGAGTTGGATGGCGCCAGAGGTTGCGACACCTTGGGCTTGGTGGACTTGCGACTCCCCAAAGAACTTTAAAAGCTAGCAGAAAATACGGTCTAATAATGAATCGATAAATGGGGAGAAACATGTCTCTGGACTGAAAGCATTGATGCAGTATAGGAGGCATTACAGGGGGTCTATTGTCAGGGCTGGAGGGACAACTTTTAAAATGCATTTAAATACAGACTGGGGAAGGAAGAATTAGAGCATAGCAACACCCTGTATGCAATTTAAAGGCTTAGCTAGCAATTGCTAATGGGCCGCTGTGACCTAAATTAACATGCTAATAACTAGCGGGCCTAGTGAACAGGAATAGTATACTTATGGTATTAATTAAGTGATTATTTTCTTAGCTATACCATTTCATATTTCAGTTACACATGTGTACATATTAACCTGAACTCAGCAGTGAATGGATTTGCCAAAGAGGTCAAAAGTAACAGGAGAATGGTAATTATGGAGTCTGTCTAAGCAGGTGACATGGGACGCCAAACACCAACCACCAGTTATATGCAATGATTAGCATAAGCTGTTAGGTCTTAGAGCTCTTTAGCTCATACAGTGCTATTGGATCTGGACCCTCATAGAGGGCATAGGCTCAGGATGAGTTTATGTTAGACCATGAGCAGGTCTGGGTGACCGGGTACTTAGGAGAGAACTGTCTGTGATTCTCGAGTGTGAATGTTAATGATGAAAGCAATACGTCTGCAGCAATTAGCAGAATGGAACACCATTATAGAATTTAGCAGATGCCATGATAATGATGCGATTATTGTGAGTGATGAAGGCCAAGCAATTGATGATATGATAAAATATGGCAAGTACCAATAAAAAATAAAAAAAACATGTCAGCGATTACTGGCTGTTAAATCAAAAAACCTAAATATCATCGGTGGCTGAAGTGATTCTGTTGACAGCCGGATCTAAATGAAATAAGTGGCATAATTTAATAATAATACCAAAGACATCATGACTGCAAGAGAAAGAGGAGCATGGATTATTGGTGCTGGCTCCCTGGTGTGTGCGTCACAATAGTGTTTGTGTGAATAAAGTCAGACAGGATTACTGTCTCACACTGCCCAGTAGCCCCAGTTTGACAGTCAGCCAGCTGTGTGCTTAATCTGGTTTCCTCCTCAAGTCTGAGCCGTGTGGATGAAGTTCTAACCTTTGGACTGGTGCCACCCTGGTTCTGTTTCTGCTCTGCTTGTATGACCATGACTGATAGCATTACGGAACATGAAAGATGGAGTAACTGTAATCTGAGAGACTGATAATGTAGATATCTGCTCTGTCACTGAACATTTAACTGTTTTTAGTTTGTGTTTGTATTTAGTAAGATGGTTTTTCTGTTGCATACCTTGGTAATACAGTTGGTCTCTGTTTAGAGAAAGTAAAAGTCAGCGTTAGCTTCAAGCTATGACTGAAACAGTTCGCTGATGTCAGGAACACCATTCTCTGCATCATGAGACTAATTTACAGCAGAGGAGCGTGGGGACATTAATCACTGTGGCTTCAAGAGCTGATCTAATGCATTGTATGGGTTGACTACGCAGACCAACTGTGTGTGTTCTGGAGTCATTCAGGGCACAGTGAGACTAGTAGGACACTGCTGGCCTTCTGCTGTATCCAGACTCATCTCCAGTTATCTCAGCTTCCTCTGTACGCTGGATACGCATGCTTTATGCGATAGTGAGGTTGATGACTCTGCACAACTCTCCTTCACTTTAACCTAATTTAAGCACAAATCATGACTTCAAATATCACACAAATATTACGCCACTCGATAACTGGACTAAAATAAACTGATGAATATCAGCTCGGTAAAGCATCATTAATAACAACCAGTAGAGGGCAGTAATACACAGTTGTAGCATCTAGTCTGTCTTATCCAGAGAAGAAGAAACAGCACCATCACCTGTCTGTTATGTAGTTGTTGTCACTACCACAGTGATTGAATACTGTAGTATGTCCTGTAAATAGTACACAGTTCATGTACTATTGGTTTCATCCCCAGGTTTCAGACATACTAAAAATCCTCTTCTGCTATCAACTAACTTCTACTATTTCTTAATCTAAACCAACAACCTGCCTTCTAGACCCCAGCCCAACTAAGCTGCTTAAAGATGTTTTACCCTTAGTCAGCACTTCTCTATTAGATATGATCAATCTGTCATTACTAACAGGTTATGTACCACAGTCCTTTAAACTGGCTGTAAATAAGCCTCTTCTTAAAAAGCCTACTCTTGATCCAGAGGTCCTAGCTAACTACAGACCTATATCTAATCTTCCCTTTCTCTCTAAGATTCTAGAGAAAGCAGTTTCTAGTCAGTTTTGTGATTTTCTACATAATAGTTTATTTGAGGATTTCCAGTCAGGCTTCAGAGAGCATCATAGCACAGAGACAGCATTGGTCAAAGTTACTAACGACCTTCTAATGGCATCAGATGAGGGATTTGTCTCTGTGCTCGTCTTATTAGATCTTAGTGCTGCATTTGATACCATTGATCATCAGATACTACAAAGACTCCAATATTTAATTGGCATAAAAGGAACTGCGTTAAGATGGTTTAAATCCTATTTATTAGATCAATCTCAGTTTGTACTTAACTGATGAATTAATGACGAATCCTCTATGCACAGCAAAGTTAATCATGGAGTCCCTCAGGGTTCTGTGCTTGGACCAATATTGCTTACCCTATATATGCTCCCATTAGTTAATATTATCAGGAAACACTCTATTAATTTTCATTGTTATACAGATGACACACAATTATACTTATCAATGAAACCAGATGAAACAAATCAACTGATTAAACTTCAGAGATGTCTTACGGATATAAAAAAATGGATGACGTCCAATTTTCTGCAACTTAATTCTGATCAAACTGAGGTTATTGTGCTGGGCCCTAAACATCTCAGAAACACACTATCTAATGATATAACCACTATGGATGGAATTAACTTGGCCTCCAGCATTACCTTGGCCTCCAGCTCAGTCAGTCATTCCATCAGTCAGTTCATCAGTCAGTCATTTCATCAGTTAGTCAGTCCATCGGTCAGTCAATCCATCAGTCTGTCATTCCATTAGTCATTTCATCAGTGAGTCATTCAATCGGTCAGTCCATTAGTGATTCCATCAGTCAGTCATTCCATCAGTCAGTCCGTCCTTCCATCAGTCCGTCATTCCATCAGACAGTCAGTTCATCAGTCAGTCAGCTCATCAGTCAGTTCATCAGTCAGTCATTTCATCCATCGGTCAGTCAATCCATCAGTCTGTCATTCCATTAGTCATTTCATCAGTGAGTCATTCAATCGGTCAGTCCATCAGTGATTCCATCAGTCAGTCATTCCATCAGTCAGTCAGTCCATCAGTCAGTCATTCCATCAGTCAATCAGTTCATCAATCAGTCATTCCATTAGTCATTTCATCAGTGAGTCATTCCATCAGTCAGTGCATCAGTCATTCCATCAGTCAGTCAGTCCATCAGTCAATCAGTTCATCAACCAGTCATTCTAACAGTCAGTCAGTTCATCAGTCAGTCCTTCCATCAGTCAGTCAGCTCATCAGTCAGTCATTCCATCAGTCACTTCATCAGTCAGTCATTCCATCAGTCAGTCATTCCATCAGTCTGTCATTCCATTAGTCATTTCTTCAGTGAGTCATTCCATCAGTCAGTCCATCAGTGATTCCATCAGTCAATCAGTACATCAGTCAGTCATTCCAACAGTCAATCAATTCATTAGTCAGTCAGTTTATCAGTCAGTAAATCAGTTCATCAGTCATTCAGTCAGTCCATCAGTCAGTTCATCAGTTAGTCAGTCTATTAGTCAGTCAGTCCATCGGTCAGCCAGTCAGTCAGTCAGTAATCAGTCAGCCATTCTGTCAGTCAGTCATTCCATCAGTCAGTCAGTTCATCATTCAGTCCGTCCTTCCATCAGTCGTTCATTCCATCAGACAGTTAGTTCATCAGTCAGTCATTCCCTCAGACAGTAAGTTCATCAGCCAGTCATTCAATCAGTCAGTCAGTAATCAGTCAGTCATTCCAACAGTCAGTTCATCAGTCAGTCCGTCCTTCCATCAGTCCGTCATTCCATCAGACAGTCAGTTCATCAGTAAGTCAGCTCATCAGTCAGTCATTCCATCAGTCAGTTCAACAGTCAGTCATTTCATCAGTCAGTCAGTCCATTGGTCAGTCAATCCATCAGTCTGTCATTCCATTAGTCATTTCATCAGTGAGTCATTCCATCAGTCCGTCCATCAGTGATTCCATCAGTCAGTCATTCCATCAGTCAGTCAGTCCATCAGTCAGTCATTCCATCATTCAATCAGTCATTCCAACAGTCAATCAGTTCATCAGTCAGTCATTCCAACAGTCAATCAGTTCATTAGTCAGTTAGTTCATCAGTCAGTCAGTCAGTTCATCAGTCATTCAGTCAGTTCATCAGTTAGTCAGTCCATCAGTCAGTCAATTCATCAGTCAGCCAGTCAGTCAGTCAGTAATAAGTCAGGCACCCGTCAGTCAGTCAGTTCATCAGTCAGTCATTCCCTCAGACAGTCAGTTCATCAGTCAGTCCTTCCATCAGTTAGTCCATTCATCAGCAGGTCATTCCATCAATCAGTTCATCAGTCAGTCAGTTCCTCAGTCAGTCAGTCCATCAGTCAGTCAGTCAGTTCTTCAGTCAGCCAATCAGTCAGTCAGTAATCAGTCAGTCATTTCCTTCAGTGATTCCATCAGTCAGTCATTCCATCAGTCAGTCAGTCAGTGAGCTGTCAGTTCATTAGTCATTCATTCAGTCCATCAGTCAGTCAGTCACTTCATCAGTTAGTCAGTCCATCAGTCAGTCAGTCAGTTCATCAGTCAGTCAATCCATCAGTCAGTCATTTCATTAGTCATTCAGTCAGTCCATCAGTCAGTCAGTCCATCAGTCAGTCAGTCAGTCCATTAGTCAGTCAGTTCATCAGTCATCCAGTCATTAATCAGTCAATCATTCCCTCAGACAGTCAGTTCATCACACAGTCCCTCCATCAGTAAGTCGGTTCATCAGCCAGTCATTCCATCAGTCAGTTCATCAGTCAGCTAGTCAGTCAGTCAGTCAGTTCATCAGTCAGTTATTCTGTCAGTCACTCAGTCAGTTCATCAGTAAGTCAGTTCATCAGTAAGTCAGTTCATCAGTCAGTCAGTTCATCAGTCAGTTAGTCCATCAGTCACTCAGTCAGTTCATCAGTCAGTCAGTTCATAAGTCAGCCAGTCAGTCAGTAATCAGTAAGTCAGTCCATCAGTCAGTCAGTTCATCAGTCAGTCAGTCAGTTCATCAGTCGGTGAGTCGGTCAATCAGTTAGTTCATCAGTTAGTGAGTCAGTCCATCAATAGTCATTTCATCAGTCAGTCAGTTCATCAGTCAATCAGTCCATCAGTCAGTCAGTCCATCAGTCAGTCAGTCCATCAGTCAGTCCGTCAGTCAGTCCATCAGTCAGTCAGTCCATCAGTCAGTCAGTCCATCAGTCAGTCAGTCCATCAGTCAGTCAGTCATCAGTCAGTCAGTCAGTCCATCAGTAAGTCAGTTCATCAGTCAGTCAGTCCATCAGTCAGTCAGTTCATCAGTCACTCAGTTTATCAGTCAGTCAGTTCATCAGTCAGTTAGTCTATCACTCAGTCAGTTCATCAGTCATCCAGTATTTAATCAGTCAATCATTCCCTCAGACAGTTCATCACACAGTCCTTCCATCAGTCAGTCAGTTCATCAGTCAGTCAGTTTGTCAGTCAGTCATTTTATCAGTCAGTCAGTTCATCAGTCAGTTAGTCCATCAGTCAGTCAGTTCATCAGTCAGTCAGTCAGTTCGTCAGTCAGTCATTTTATCAGTCAGTCAGTTCATCAGTCAGTTAGTCCATCAGTCAGTCATTCCATCAGGCAGTCAGTTCATCAGTCAGTCCGTCCTTCCATGAATCAGTCATTCCATCAGTCAGTTCATCAGTCGGTCAGTTCATCAGACAGTCAGTCCATCAGTCACTCAGTTCATCAGTCAGTCAGTCCATCAGTAAGTCAGTTCATCAGTCAGTCAGTTCACCAGTCAGTCAGTCCGTCCATTAGTCAATCAGTCCATCAGTCAGTCAGTCCATCAGTCAGTCCGTCAGACAGTCCATCAGTCAGTCAGTCCATCAGTCAGTCAGTTCATCAGTTAGTCAGTCCATCAGTCAGTCCGTCAGTCAGTCCATCAGTCAGTCAGTCCATCAGTAAGTCAGTTCATCAGTCAGTCAGTTCATCAGTCAGTCAGTCCGTCCATTAGTCAATCAGTTCATCAGTCAGTCAGTTCATCAGTCAGTCAGTCCGTCCATTGGTCAATCAGTCCATCAGTCGGTCAGTCTTCCATCAGTCAGTCCATCAGTAAGTGAGTTCATCAGTCAGTCAGTTCATCAGTCAGTCAGTCCGTCCATTAGTCAATCAGTCCATCAGTCAGTCAGTCTTCAGCCAGTCAGTTCATCAGTCAGTCAGTCCATCAGTCAGTCATCCGTCAGTCAGTCAGTCCATCAGTAAGTCAGTTCATCAGTCATTCAGTTCATCAGTCAGTCAATCCGTCCATTAGTCAGTCAGTTCATCAATCAATCAGTCCATCAGTCACTCAGTTTATCAGTCAGTCAGTTCATCAGTCAGTTAGTCCGTCAGGCAGTCATTGCATCAGGCAGTCAGTAAGTCTGTTCATCAGTCAGTCCGTCCTTCCGTCAGTCAGTCATTCCATCAATCAGTCAGTTCATCAGTCAGTCCTTCCATCAGTCAGTTCATCAGTCAGTCAGTTCATCGGTCAGTCATATTATCAGTCAGTCAGTCAGTCAGTCAGTTCATCGGTCAGTTAGTCCATCAGTCAGTCAGTCCATTAGTCAGTCAGTTCATCAGTCATCCAGTCATTAATCAGTCAATCATTCCCTCAGACAGTCAGTTCATCACACAGTCCCTCCATCAGTAAGTCGGTTCATCAGCCAGTCATTCCATCAGTCAGTTCATCAGTCAGCTAGTCAGTCAGTCAGTCAGTTCATCAGTCAGTTATTCTGTCAGTCACTCAGTCAGTTCATCAGTAAGTCAGTTCATCAGTAAGTCAGTTCATCAGTCAGTCAGTTCATCAGTCAGTTAGTCCATCAGTCACTCAGTCAGTTCATCAGTCAGTCAGTTCATAAGTCAGCCAGTCAGTCAGTAATCAGTCAGTCAGTCCATCAGTCAGTCAGTTCATCAGTCAGTCAGTGAGTTCATCAGTCGGTGAGTCGGTCAATCAGTCAGTTCATCAGTTAGTGAGTCAGTCCATCAATAGTCATTTCATCAGTCAGTCAGTTCATCAGTCAATCAGTCCATCAGTCAGTCAGGCCATCAGTCAGTCAGTCCATCAATCAGTCCGTCAGTCAGTCCATCAGTCAGTCAGTTCATCAGTCAGTCAGTCCATCAGTCAGTCAGTCAGTCAGTCATCAGTCAGTCAGTCAGTCCATCAGTAATTCAGTTCATCAGTCAGTCAGTCCATCAGTCAGTCAGTTCATCAGTCACTCAGTTTATCAGTCAGTCAGTTCATCAGTCAGTTAGTCCATCACTCAGTCAGTTCATCAGTCGTCCAGTCATTAATCAGTCAATCATTTCCTCAGACAGTTCATCACACAGTCCTTCCATCAGTCAGTCAGTTCATCAGTCAGTCAGTTTGTCAGTCAGTCATTTTATCAGTCAGTCAGTTCATCAGTCAGTTAGTCCATCAGTCAGTCAGTTCATCAGTCAGTCAGTCAGTTCGTCAGTCAGTCATTTTATCAGTCAGTCAGTTCATCAGTCAGTTAGTCCATCAGTCAGTCATTCCATCAGGCAGTCAGTTCATCAGTCAGTCCGTCCTTCCATGAATCAGTCATTCCATCAGTCAGTTCATCAGTCAGTCAGTTTGTCAGTCAGTCATTTTATCAGTCAGTCAGTTCATCAGTCAGTTAGTCCATCAGTCAGTCAGTTCATCAGTCAGTCAGTCAGTTCGTCAGTCAGTCATTTTATCAGTCAGTCAGTTCATCAGTCAGTTAGTCCATCAGTCAGTCATTCCATCAGGCAGTCAGTTCATCAGTCAGTCCGTCCTTCCATGAATCAGTCATTCCATCAGTCAGTTCATCAGTCAGTCAGTTCATCAGACAGTCAGTCCATCAGTCACTCAGTTCATCAGTCAGTCAGTCCATCAGTAAGTCAGTTCATCAGTCAGTCAGTTCACCAGTCAGTCAGTCCGTCCATTAGTCAATCAGTCCATCAGTCAGTCAGTCCATCAGTCATCAGTCCATCAGTCAGTCCGTCAGTCAGTCCATCAGTCAGTCAGTCCATCAGTCAGTCAGTTCATCAGTTAGTCAGTCCATCAGTCAGTCCATCAGTCAGTCAGTCCATCAGTCAGTCAGTCCATCAGTAAGTCAGTCCATCAGTCAGTCAGTTCATCAGTCAGTCAGTCCGTCCATTAGTCAATCAGTCCATCAGTCAGTCAGTCTTCCGTCAGTCAGTCCATCAGTAAGTGAGTTCATCAGTCAGTCAGTTCATCAGTCAGTCAGTCCGTCCATTAGTCAATCAGTCCATCAGTCAGTCAGTCTTCAGCCAGTCAGTTCATCAGTCAGTCAGTCCATCAGTCAGTCATCCGTCAGTCAGTCAGTCCATCAGTAAGTCAGTTCATCAGTCATTCAGTTCATCAGTCAGTCAATCCGTCCATTAGTCAGTCAGTTCATCAGTCAATCAGTCCATCAGTCACTCAGTTTATCAGTCAGTCAGTTCATCAGTCAGTTAGTCCATCAGGCAGTCATTCCATCAGGCAGTCAGTAAGTCTGTTCATCAGTCAGTCCGTCCTTCCATCAGTCAGTCATTCCATCAATCAGTCAGTTCATCAGTCAGTCCTTCCATCAGTCAGTTCATCAGTCAGTCAGTTAATCAGTCAGTCAATTCATCAGTCAGTCATTTTATCAGTCAGTCAGTCAGTCAGTTCATCAGTCAGTCAGTCAGTCCATCAGCAAGTCAGTTCATTAGTCAGTCAGTCGGTTCATCAGTCAGTCCTTCCATCAGTCTGTCAGTTCATCAGTTAGCCAGTCAGTCAGTCAGTCCATCAGTAAGTCAGTTCATTAGTCAGTGAGTTCATCAGTCAGTCAGTCAGTCCATCAGTCACTCAGTTTATCAGTCAGTCAGTTCATCAGTCAGTTAGTCCATCTGGCAGTCATTCCATCAGTTAGTCAGTAAGTCTGTTCATCAGTCAGTCAGTTCATCAGTCACTCCGTCCTTCCATCAGTCAGTCATTCCATCAGTCAGTCAGTTCATCAGTCAGTCCTTCCATCAGTCAGTTCATCAGTCAGTCAGTTTATCAGTCAGTTAGTCAGTTCATCAGTCAGTCAGTCAGTTCATCAGTCAGTCAGGTCATCAGTCAGTCAGTTCATCAGTCATTCAGTTTATCAGTCAGTTCATCAGTCTGTCAGTCAAACAGTCAGTCCTTCCACCAGTTAGTTCATCAGTCAGTCAGTTCATCAGACAGTCAGTTCATCAGACAGTCATTCCATCACTCAGTCAGTCCATCAGTCAGTCATTCCATCAGTCAGTCAGTTCATCAGTCAATCAGTTCATCAGTCAGTCAGTCCATCAGTCAGTCAGTTCATCAGTCAGCCAGTCAGTCCATCAGTCAGTCAGGCCATCAGTCAGTCAGTTCATCAGTCAACCAGTTCATCAGTCAGTCCGTCCTTCCATCAGTCAGTCATTCCATCAGTCTGTCAGTCAATCAGTCAGTCCTTCCACCATTTAGTTCATCAGCCAGTCAGTTCATCAGACAGTCAGTTCATCAGACAGTCATTCCATCACTCAGTCAGTCCATCAGTCAGTCATTCCATCAGTCAGTCAGTTCATCAGTCAATCAGTTCATCAGTCAGTCAGTCCATCAGTCAGTCAGTTCATCAGTCAGCCAGTCAGTCCATCAGTCAGTCAGGCCATCAGTCAGTCAGTTCATCAGTCAATCAGTTCATCAGTCAGTCAGTCCATCAGTCAGTCCATCAGTCAGTCAGTTCTTCAGTCAGCCAGTCAGTCAGTCAGTCATTCCATCAGTCAGTCCGTCCTTCCATCAATCAGTCAGTTCATCAGTCAGTCCTTCCATCAGTCAGTTCATCAGTCAGTCATATTATCAGTCAGTCAGTCAGTCAGTTCATCGGTCAGTTAGTCCATCAGTCAGTCATTCCATCAGGCAGTCAGTTCATCAGTCAGGCTGTCCTTCCATCAGTCAGTCCTTCCATCAGTCTGTCAGTCAATCAGTCAGTCCTTCCATCAGTCAGTTCATCAGTCAGTCAGGTCATCAGACAGTCATTCCATCACTCAGTCAGTCCATTAGTCAGTCATTCCATCAGTCAGTCAGTCCATCAGTCAGTGAGTCAATCAGTTCATCAGTCAGCCAGTCAGTCCATCAGTCAGTCAGGCCATCAGTCAGTCAGTTCATCAGTCAGTCAGTCAGTTCATTAGTCAGTGAGTCAGTCAATCAGTCAGTTCATCAGTTCGTGAGTCAGTCCATCAATAGTCATTCCATCAGTCAGTCAGTTCATCAGTCAATCAGTCCATCAGTCAGTCCGTCAGTCAGTCAGTCAGTCCATCGGTCCATCAGTTAGTCAGTCCATCAGTCAGCCAGTCATTCAGTCAGTCATCAGTCAGTTCATCAGTTAGTGAGTCAGTCCATCAATAGTCATTCCATCAGTCAGTCAATTCATCAGTCAATCAGTCCATCAGTCAGTCATTCCATCAGCCAGTCAGTCCATCAGTCAGTCCGTCAGTTAGTCAGTCAGTCCATCAGTCCATCAGTCAGTCAGTCCATCAGTCAGTCAGTTCATCAGTCAGTCAATCCATCAGTCAGTCAGTCCATCAGTCAGTCAGTTCATCAGTCAGCCAGTCAGTCAGTCAGTCATCAGTCAGTCCATCAGTAAGTCAGTTCATCAGTCAGTCAGTCAGTCCATCAGTCAGTCAGTTCATCAGTCAGTCAGTCCATCAGTCAGTCAGTTTATCAGTCAGGCAGTTCATCAGTCAGGCAGTCCATCAGGCAGTCAGTCCATCAGTCAGTCCATCAGTCAGTCGGTCAGTCCATCAGTCAGTCAGTTCATCAGTCATCCAGTCATTAATCAGTCAATCATTCCCTCAAACAGTCAGTTCATCACACAGTCCTTCCATCAGTCAGTCAGTTCATCAGCCAGTCATTCCATCAGTCAGTCATTCCATCAGTCAGTCAGTTCATCAGTCAGTCCTTCCATCAGTCAGTTCATCAGTCAGCTAGTCAGTCAGTCATCAGTAAGTCAGTTCATCAGTCAGTCAGTTCATCGGCCAGTTAGTCTGACAGTCACTCAATCAGTTCATCAGTAAGTCAGTTCATCTATAAGTCAGTTCATCAGTCAGTCAGTTCATCAGTCAGTTAGTCCGTCAGTCACTCAGTCAGTTCATCAGTCAGTTTGTTCATAAGTCAGACAGTCAGTCAGTAATCAGTAAGTCAGTCCATCTGTCAGTCAGTTCATTAGTCAGTCCATCAGTAATTCAGTTCATCAATCAATCATTCTATCAGTCACTCAGTTCATCAGTCAGTCCTTCCATCAGTCAGTCAGCTCATCACTCAGTCATTCCATCAGTTAGTTCATCAGTCAGTCATTCCATCAGTCAGTCAGTTCATCAGTCACTCCGTCTTTCCATCAGTCAGTCATTCCATCAGTCAGTCTGTTCATCAGTCAGTCCTTCCGTCAGTCAGTTCATCAGTCAGTCAGTTCATCAGTCAGTCCTTCCATCAGTCAGTCATTCCATCAGTCAGTCAGTTCATCAGTCAGTCCTTCCATCAGTCAGTTCATCAGTCAGTCAGTTCATCAGTCAGTCAGTCAGTCAGTTCATCAGTCAGTCAGTCAGTCAGTTCATCAGTCAGTTAGTTAATCAGTCAGCCAGTTCATCAGTCAGTCAGTCAGCTAATCAGTCAGTCAGTTCATCAGTCAGTCAGTTCATCAGTCAGTCATTTTATCAGTCAGTCAGTCAGTTCATCAGTCAGTTAGTCCATCAGTCAGTCAGCTCATCACTCAGTCATTCCATCAGTTAGTTCATCAGTCAGTCATTCCATCAGTCAGTCAGTTCATCAGTCACTCTGTCTTTCCATCAGTCAGTCAGTTCATCAGTCAGTCCTTCCATTAGTGAGTTCATCAGTCAGTCAGTTCATCAGTCAGTCAGTCCATCAGTCAGTTAGTCAGTCAGTTCATCAGTCAGTCCATCAGTCAGTCAGTTCATCTGTCAGTCAATCAGTTCATCAGTTGGTGAATCAGTTCATCATTCAGTCAGTTCATCAGTCAGTCAGTTCATCAGTCAGTCAGTTTATCAGTCAGTCCATCAATCAGTCATTCCATCAGTCAGTCAGTCCATCAGTCAGTCAGTCCATCAGTCAGTCAGTCCATCAGTCAGTCAGTTCATCAGTCAGTCCTTCCATCAGTCAGTTCATCAGTCAGTCCGTCCTTCCATCAGTCAGTCATTCCATCAGTCTGTCAGTCAATCAGTCAGTCCTTCCATCAGTCATTCCATCAGTCAGTCAGTCCATCAGTCAGTTAGTCAGTCAGTTCATCAGTCAGTCCATCAGTCAGTCAGTTCATCTGTCAGTCAATCAGTTCATCAGTTGGTGAATCAGTTCATCATTCAGTCAGTTCATCAGTCAGTCAGTTCATCAGTCAGTCAGTTTATCAGTCAGTCCATCAATCAGTCATTCCATCAGTCAGTCAGTCCATCAGTCAGTCAGTCCATCAGTCAGTCAGTCCATCAGTCAGTTCATCAGTCAGCCAGTCAGTCAGTCAGTCATTCCATCAGTCAGTCCGTCCTTCCATCAATCAGTCAGTTCATCAGTCAGTCCTTCCATCAGTCAGTTCATCAGTCAGTCAGTCCATCAGTCAGTCAGTCCATCAGTCAGTTCATCAGTCAGCCAGTCAGTCAGTCAGTCATTCCATCAGTCAGTCCGTCCTTCCATCAATCAGTCAGTTCTTCAGTCAGTCCTTCCATCAGTCAGTTCATCAGTCAGTCATATTATCAGTCAGTCAGTCAGTCAGTTCATCGGTCAGTTAGTCCATCAGTCAGTCATTCCATCAGGCAGTCAGTTCATCAGTCAGGCTGTCCTTCCATCAGTCAGTCATTCCATCAGTCTGTCAGTCAATCAGTCAGTCCTTCCATCAGTCAGTTCATCAGTCAGTCAGTTCATCAGACAGTCATCCCATCACTCAGTCAGTCCATTAGTCAGTCATTCCATCAGTCAGTCAGTCCATCAGTCAGTGAGTCAATCAGTTCATCAGTCAGCCAGTCAGTCCATCAGTCAGTCAGGCCATCAGTCAGTCAGTTCATCAGTCAGTCAGTCAGTTCATCAGTCAGTGAGTCAGTCAATCAGTCAGTTCATCAATTAGTGAGTCAGTCCATCAATAGTCATTCCATCAGTCAGTCAGTTCATCAGTCAATCAGTCCATCAGTCAGTCAGTTCATCAGCCAGTCAGTCAGTCCATCAGTCAGTCCGTCAGTCAGTCCATCGGTCCATCAGTTAGTCAGTCCATTAGTCAGTCAGTTCATCAGTCAGCCAGTCATTCAGTCAGTCATCAGTCAGTTCATCAGTTAGTGAGTCAGTCCATCAATAGTCATTCCATCAGTCAATCAATTCATCAGTCAATCAGTCCATCAGTCAGTCATTCCATCAGCCAGTCAGTCCATCAGCCAGTCCGTCAGTTAGTCAGTCAGTCCATCAGTCCATCAGTCAGTCAGTCCATCAGTCAGTCAGTTCATCAGTCAGTCAATCCATCAGTCAGTCAGTCCATCAGTCAGTCAGTTCATCAGTCAGCCAGTCAGTCAGTCAGTCATCAGTCAGTCCATCAGTCAGTCAGTTCATCAGTCAGTCAGTCCATCAGTCACTCAGTTTATCAGTCAGTCAGTTCATCAGTCAGTTAGTCCATCAGGCAGTCAGTCCATCAGTCAGTCCATCAGTCAGTCGGTCAGTCCATCAGTCAGTCAGTTCATCAGTCATCCAGTCATTAATCAGTCAATCATTCCCTCAAACAGTCAGTTCATCACACAGTCCTTCCATCAGTCAGTCAGTTCATCAGCCAGTCATTCCATCAGTCAGTTCATCAGTCAGCTAGTCAGTCAGTCATCAGTAAGTCAGTTCATCAGTCAGTCAGTTCATCAGCCAGTCATTCCATCAGTCAGTTCATCAGTCAGCTAGTCAGTCAGTCATCAGTAAGTCAGTTCATCAGTCAGTCAGTTCATCGGTCAGTTAGTCTGACAGTCACTCAATCAGTTCATCAGTAAGTCAGTTCATCAGTAAGTCAGTTCACCAGTCAGTCAGTTCATCAGTCAGTTAGTCCATCAGTCACTCAGTCAGTTCATCAGTCAGTTTGTTCATAAGTCAGCCAGTCAGTCAGTAATCAGTAAGTCAGTCCATCTGTCAGTCAGTTCATTAGTCAGTCCATCAGTAATTCAGTTCATCAATCAATCATTCTATCAGTCACTCAGTTCATCAGTCAGTCATTCCATCAGTCAGTCAGCTCATCACTCAGTCATTCCATCAGTTAGTTCATCAGTCAGTCATTCCATCAGTCAGTCAGTTCATCAGTCACTCCGTCTTTCCATCAGTCAGTCATTCCATCAGTCAGTCAGTTCATCAGTCAGTCCTTCCATCAGTCAGTTCATCAGTCAGTCAGTTCATCAGTCAGTCCTTCCATCAGTCAGTCCTTCCATCAGTCAGCTAATCAGTCAGTCAGTTCATCAGTCAGTCAGTTCATCAGTCAGTCAGTTCATCAGTCAGTCATTTTATCAGTCAGTCAGTCAGTTCATCAGTCAGTTAGTCCATCAGTCAGTCAGCTCATCACTCAGTCATTCCATCAGTTAGTTCATCAGTCAGTCATTCCATCAGTCAGTCAGTTCATCAGTCACTCCGTCTTTCCATCAGTCAATCATTCCATCAGTCAGTCAGTTCATCAGTCAGTCCTTCCATTAGTCAGTTCATCAGTCAGTCAGTTCATCAGTCAGTCCTTCCATCAGTCAGTCATTCCATCAGTCAGTCAGTTCATCAGTCAGTCCTTCCATCAGTCAGTTCATCAGTCAGTCCGTCCTTCCATCAGTCAGTCATTCCATCAGTCTGTCAGTCAATCAGTCAGTCCTTCCATCAGTCATTCCATCAGTCAGTCAGTCCATCAGTCAGTTAGTCAGTCAGTTCATCAGTCAGTCCATCAGTCAGTCAGTTAATCTGTCAGTCAGTCAGTTCATCAGTTGGTGAATCGGTTCATCATTCAGTCAGTTCATCAGTCAGTCAGTTTATCAGTCAGTCCATCAATCAGTCATTCCATCAGTCAGTCAGTCCATCAGTCAGTCAGTCCATCAGTCAGTCAGTCCATCAGTTAGTCCATTAGTCAGTCAGTCATATGTTCCACTCAATAGGACACTTCATGAAAAATCTTTAATTTTCCAGGCAAATGTTTCCTTGTAATCAACCAGTTTTAGTTTTAATTGTCAAGCCATGTCACTTTCAAGTTTAAAAAAATAGTTATACAATATGCTCTTTCTTTTTTCTGCATTTTAAACTGGCCTTTCCTAATTTATTGTGTCATATTTTTCTTCCTTTTGAAAGGAATACTTGAAGTATTCCTATCTTGTACTTGAACCAGAAAACTTCAGGTCGAGGATGGTACAGCAGTAATAGGTGATGATGTTAACAGCAGAGCCAGACTCTCAGGTTTTGGTTGACAAATGCAATCAATTAATCAGCGAACACAGGGCTCTTTAGATTAAACAACAGTTTAATTTCATTACAGTTTATAACTCTCTGCTCATAAATGTCTGGATTTTTGTGAAAGACACCAGCAAATTCACTGCATTGTTGGGGTTATAGCAGGAGCAAATTTGGTTGTTAGAATATGATTAATGATTATAAAGTAACAATCATTAATTATTAAGCAAATTGATATTATTATTTAAATGAATAATTATTACGGGACAGCACCCTGGAGTTTTCTCAAATGATGTTTACTGAAGGATCTCTGAGTTCAAGTGATACCAGATCCCTACAATGAGCAGTGAAGGGATTAATCCGAGCACTGACTCTCACAACATGCCTTTAAAACAGCATTAATTTAAAATAATGCAAACAACTTCTCTCAAAGTAAAACAGAGTTTATTAACAGCAGTATTAACACACTTCAATCAGTAAACTCTATTATATCCTACAACTAATAGCACAACCAAACTCTTTGTATCAGTGACCAAACCCTGACCAATTTGGAGCCCTAGGCAAGATTTTAGTTTGCGCCCCCTTGCATCGCATTCAATTTCACTACCAAACTTCATACACTCACACAGAAACTGCATGTATGCCTTAGAGATTTGATTTGATTTTAAATAGAAAATAACCCACAAAATCAAATCTGTATTAGAAACAAGTGACATAAAATAAATTATAAATATAATATAAATAAGGCATTGCACAAAATAAGACATTAAAGAAAGCAGTGAAGTCATTAAAATTATTGCCCAAAAAAAATAAATTGTTGCAGTTTAGATTTTTTGTTTGTGCAATAATTTCAATGCCTTCACTGCTGTCAGAACACCTGGGCAAAATATGGCTGTATTTACATACAAAATAAAAACAGTAAACAGGAAAACAAGTGAGATAAAATTAATTATAAATATGATATAAATAAGGTATTGCACAAAATAAGATATTAAAGAAACCAGTGCAGACATAACAACACAATAACTATATTGCACACAATAACTATTTTTTTTTTAAATCACAGAAACCTCTGGTTTGATTGTTTGTTTGTTTGATTGTTGTTGACACTGATGTAAACTTTAACAAACACACTTGTATAAACCACAACACAATAAACCAAAGGCTTACAACTCTTACTTATAAAGGGGATGGAAAACGAATAACATTTTAACTGACTTTAGTCACTAAAAATGTATGACACAGCCAACAGGTGAAAATAACACCTGAATAGGCCTAAAGTTAACTTTCCAAATTTCCCTGATGTATATTCATTTTCATTTTCTTTATTTAACCAGGTAAAAAAAACTCATTGAGATTTAAAACCTCTTTTCCAAGAGTGACCTGGCCAAGACGGCAGCACAAACACAGAATAGTTACACCAAACACATAAGACACAAGTAAAATATGATCACACACTACAGGAAAACAAGAATGGGATTTCACGATCACACAGTGCAATCACAAGAACCAATTGAACTCATTTCTCTGGCTTTTATAATTGACTTGAATTCCCCCAGAGCTATGAGGTGTGTCAATTTCAAGTCCTTCTGCACATCGTTCCAGGTAGACGGGGCGGAAAATTTAAAAGACTTTTTGCCCAGTTCAGTTTTGACTCTCGGGACCTGCATCTGTATGATGTCCTGAGAACGCAGGCCATGTCGGCTGAGGTTTCTACACGTATGTAAACACAAATATGTAGGCAGAAGTCCAAGAATGGATTTATAAATAAAAGTCAGCCAGTGAGAGAGTCTGCGGACATACAAAGATGGACAATGTGCAACGGCATATAAGGAACAATGATGTACACGATAACTGCAGCCAGTAATAAAACGCAAAGCACAGTGGTATACAGAATCCAATTTCTTTAAAAACTGATCAGGAGCATTCATAAAAAGCAGGTCTCCATAGTCCAACAAGGGTAAAAACGTTGTGGTAATCAAATGTTTTCTGACTTGAAGTGAAAAACATGATTTGTTTCTAAAAAAGAAACCCAATTTCAATTTCAGCTTAGAAACAAGTTTATCAATGTGCAGTTTAAAAGACAGATGCTCATCAATTAGAATGCCTAAGTATTTATAAGATGTGACCATTTCAATTTCAACCCCGTGAACAGTCAACAACTTAGGAAGGTGAGACGGAATCTGCTTGCCATTTGAAAATAGCATGGTCTTTGATTTAACTGCATTTAGCACTAACTTGAGCTGTGTCAAACGGAACTGAACAGTGTCAAAGGCTGACTGCAACAACTCAAGTGATTTTAAAGCTGAAGAAGAAGTGCAATAAATTACTGTATCGTCAGCATAAAAATGGGACACAGCATCAGACAAACTATCACAAAGATTATTCACATAAATTGTGAACAACAGTGGTCCTAATATGGAACCTTGGGGCACGCCCTTTACAACAGGAAGGAAAGAGGACAAAGACCCGGCGGCCTGGACACACTGCATTCTATCTGATAAATAATTAGAAAACCAGTTTACAGCCTGGTTAGATAAGCCAATCTTGCGGAGTCTATCTGCCAGGATGGCATGGTCGACTGTGTCAAATGCCTTTGACAAGTCTATAAAAAGAGCTGCACAATATTTCCGTCCATCTAGTGCCTCTATGATGTCGTTTACCACTTTAACAGCGGCAGTTATTGTACTGTGCTGTTTACGAAAACCTGACTGATATTGTGAGAGGAGACCATGAGCATCTAAAAAGCATTTAAGTTGGTCACTGACCAATTTTTCTAAAACTTTGGAGAGAACACACAATTTAGAGATCGGCCTATAGTTGTTAACTATGGAGGGATCACCACCTTTCAGTAAGGGAAGAACATAAGCAGACTTCCATATTCTGGGAATCTTATTTTCAGAAATGGTTAAATTGAAAATGTGACACAGAGGTTCTGCTATGAAGTCTGCAGCTGACCTCAAAAAGAAAGGCTCGAGATTATCAGGTCCGGCAGATTTACTTAAATCCAATTGCTGTAGAGCCCTGTGGACCTCAGCTACATCGAAAGGAATCAGATCAAATCCAGGAACCATAGCATTTATAGGTGGTGATTGAGGGCAAACCCCTAACACATTCGATTGATGTGGATGTGAGGACTCAAATAGAGATCCTGAAGAAACAAAGTGCTCATTAAAATAATTAAGAATGGCTGGTTTGTCAGCTAAAATATGTGCATCTTTTACTATGCAAGCAGGTAATTCGTCTTTGGTTTCATCCCCGAATGAAGATTTGACTACTTTCCAAAATTTCATAGGATCATTCAGGTTACGGGTAGTTTTATCAACATAAAAATCAGATTTAGCCTTTTTAACAAGGGAAGTAAAGCGATTTCTGAGCTGTTTGAATATCAGCCAGTCATCCTGGCGTTTAGATTTTCTGGCCTTAGCCCAGGCTTCATCCCTTGCTTTAAGGAGACTGGACAACTCAGGGGAGAACCAAGGATTATTTCTACCCTTCACTCTAAATTTACGTAGAGGGGCATGTTTATTTATAACAATACTAAAAGCATTATAAAAGTACTTCCAGGCCAGCTCTACGTCATTAAAAAGTGAGATCCTGGACCAATCAAAGTGCCATAGATCATGTATATAAGGTGGGAGTAACGTAAACTGACGTTAACTCTAGCTCTTTATTGATTATCAAACCACGTTACTATCGTCCAAAAGTAACGCTCTGCTCCAACAACGGTAACTACCAATGCAATAAACTATTCATTTCATCCATTTCATCACATTAACGTTACTGTACCTCTGTCTTTTCCCCGTTTTTCTTCCTCTTCCTTCCTTCTTTTCCTTCCCTGCGTGCCAGTTCCTTTTCGCCAGAAAGGCGAAAGGAATTGGCTGAAAATAATCAAAAAGATCAAATTCATTGCAATTGACTGCTGAAAAACCTGAATGCAAAAAGTTAAAACTGACTCAATTGAACCTGAACCACAATACATGAAGAAGGTAACTGATGAAATACACTGTTAGAAAAGCTGGTAGCTGAAAGTCCCAGTGGCAGTAATATAAGCAGTATTAATAGTAACAAGTAATATTTTGTTTTGTGTAATACTGCTTCACCATGTTTAGTTTGACTTGGGACAGAAAGCAGACCTGTCGCAGATGACCTGAGGGTTGGAGTGGTTCACGACGGAACAACAAATCAGTAATGTGTTTTGGCCCTAAACCATTCAAAGTAGTAGTGGTAGAAATAGTAAAGGCTCTAGTAGTGTTACTACTACTAATACCAGGCTGTAGTACTAGTAGTAAAGATTGTAGTGGTAATAAAGACTGTAAATTCTTCCCTCAATATCACACAGGTACAGTGAATAACTAAACACACTTTAACAGAACAAATGGAGCAGAGCAAAAGGAGGAGAAGGAAAGATAGAGGTGCCAAATTTAGCTTTACAATCAATCCACAATCCACCAATCAGAAGAGAGCGACAAACTGAATGGAGCTAATCAGCTAATGAACAGTTATGAAGGACAGAGATCTGAACTGACAAAAATGGCTGACATGAACTCCACCAATCAGAAACGAGCAACAACCTTAGCAATGACCATCAATCGTGCACAGCACCCCATGTTAATTAACATCAAGTGTGTGAAACAGCTGAGTCACAGATGCTAACATGGAAGAAGGACAAGCTCCAAGTTTCCCTGGGAATTTTACGGGACTGTCTCTCAGATTATCAGCGAGCTGTTAAATCTGCTAAAACAGAGTACATCTCCAACCTTGTTTCCAACAACTACCAGAGGCCTCAAGTTCTGTTTAATGCTTTTACTTCACTCATAAATCCCTGTGATACAGATTGTATTGTGCTATGTGATAAATTTCTTAAATTTATTACTAACAAGATCTCTGCTCTTAGGTCTGCACCTACTCTAGGCCTAGACCCCTCTGCTTCTTACGAGTGTCCCACTGCATTCAGTCAGTTTGAACCTGTATCTCTTTGTGCTTTATCTGATATAGTACAACATATACGGCCTGCAAATAGTCGTCTAGACAGCATTCCTCCTTGTTTGCTGAAAAATGTTTTTACTACTGTTGGTCCATTTATTCTAGCATTGATTAATAGCTCTCTCACTTCTGGGCATGTTCCAGCTACTTTTAAACATGCTGTTGTCCAGCCTATTATCAAGAAGAAAAATCTGGACCCTTTTGTCTTCTCTAACTTTAGACCAATCTCTAAATGACCCTTTTTCTCTAAAGTTTTGGAAAAAGTTGTTTCAATTTAACTGCAAACTTATCTAGATGACCATGACATTTCTGAGAAGTTTCAGTCTGATTTTAAACAACGCCTCAGTACGGAAACTGCTCTTTTAAGAGTTTTTAACAATCTTCTTTTAACTGTTGATTCATTTTAACTGGTGCCATTAGACTTTACGACAGCTTTTGACACTGTGGACCATAAGATTCTACTTTCACGCCTCAAGTCATGTGTAGGCATCACAGGTACTGCCCTCCAGTGGTTCCAGTCTTACCTGACTGATACGAGTTTCTCAGTCCACCTAAATCAATATTCCTCCACTGTAGCCCCACTAACCTGTGGGGTTCCTCAGGGCTCCATCTTGGGTCCTTTGCTTTTATCTTTGTACATGCTACCTTTGTGGTCCATTTTTAAAAGGCATAACATTCCCTTTCACTGTTATGCAGATGACATTCAAGTTTATTTGCCAATAAAAACAAACAGCAAAGACTCTATGCAGGCCTTGTGGAAATGTTTGGATGACATAAAATCCTGGTTTGCCATAAACTTCCTCAACCTTAATGACCAGAGGTTGTTGTTTTTGGAAATGCTGACTCATTAAAAAATGTTGAAGATTCTCTTGGCCAATTAGCACCTTTCAATCGACCTTTTATAAAGAATCTTGGCTTTGTCTTTGACATGGCATTCAAATTGGACAAACAGATAAGCTCAGTTGTCAAGGCAAGCTTCTTACAGCTCAGGCTCTTAGCCAAGGTGAAGGCCTATGTCTCTCCTAAAGACTTGAAGAGAATCATTCATGCCTTTATTACGTCTCGAATTGATTACTGCAACTCCTTGTATGTTGGTCTGGAACAATCATCTCTCCACCGCCTGCAGATGGTACAGAATGCAGCGGCCCGCCTGCTAACTGGAACGAAAAAACAGGATCACAACTCCAGTTTTAGCGTCTCTACACTGGCTTCCTGTGCAGTATTGCATAGTTTTTAAGATTTTGCTGATTGCTTTTAAGGCACTGAATGGATCAGCACCCTCTTATATTACGGTGCTCTTGTACCAGCACTTTCCAGCCAGAGCACTTCGGTCAGCAAACCAAATCCTCTTGGACATTCCTCGGTCCAAATTAAAAACCAGAGGTGACTGGGCCTTTGCTGTGGCAGCTCCAAATCTCTGGAATGGTCTGCACATCCAAATTAAAACTGCAAAGAGTCTGGAAGTTTTTAAATCCTTGTTAAAAACGCACCTTTTTTCCCTGGCTTTTAATTCAAATTGAACCTTGAAATTAACCTTTTTTAATCTGCCCATTTTTAATGTTTATATTACTGCCTATTTTATCTCCTTTTATCTTTAATCCTTAATTTGATTTCAACTTATTTGAGTATTTGATTTGTTATTATTCATGGAGTTTGTTTTATCTGTTTCAGTCTTTTCTGTATAGCACGTTGATCATCCTGTTGTGTTTGTTTAAAATGTGCTATATAAATAAACTTGACTTGACTTGACATATTAAATTTAGTCTCACAGTCTGCCCAAAAACAGAAATGATTGAATACATAAACTGTGATTTTGTATTTTCACTTAATCCACACAAAAAGTACACCATTGCATTCAGCTGGGTCTGAGGATGCTCATGGTCCGGTCATTTCACCGATACGACCTACGGTTTGGCACTGGCAGTGCTTTTCTGAGGGGTGACTTTTGACTCACTCTCTACAGTATGTGTGAGCGTGAATCAGCATTTCTCACACACCTGGTGCTAATTATAGCTGGTAATGCATTTAATCCCTCTTCCCTCTCTGTATGTCTCACTGACAGTTCCAGCTGATGTCATTGGCTATATAGCTACAGTCAGTTGGTTCCTCTGTTCTGATTGGCTAATTGTTCTTTGCTGTCTCTCTTCCTAAAAACACCTAGAAGGTAGTCGACCATTTTTATTTTAGCACTCATCTCAGCTCATACCTCCATCCTTCTAAACTGTTAGTGAGTTCAAATTGCTCTTCTTCCTCCTTTCTCCTCACTACCGTTCCTGCTCCTCTCTCCTGTTTCTCTGCTGTTTCCTCTGTTAGTGTTTAGCTATTCACTTCATCTGTTTGATATTGAGGCAGCAGTCAATTGCAATGAATTTAATCTTTTTGATTATTTTCAGCCAATTCCTTTTTCCTTTCTGCAATATTTTGAAACTCAGTTCAGCGTACAGCATCCACACACATTTTCTCAGGGAAATGCATTTTTCTAGTCAGGGCCCAAGCACTGCGTGCGAGGACCCTATTGTTCTGCAAGGAATTATTATTATTTTTCTCCTCCCCACAGGATCGCCTTTTTGGGGACTTTCCCATACTCAAAAACTCAGGAAAGTTGCCAGAAACATCAGTCGCAGTAAAAATTTACATGTTGTATAGTGTTTGGAAATGGGCGTGGCAAAATGGCTCACTAGCGCCGCCTAACGTTCAGCCCCTTCCTCCAGTTTAACGTATATGTACAAAACTTGGTACATGTGTAACTGACCCAGACCAACAAAAAAGTCTCTGGACCAATGCCTTCAAACAAACAGGAAGTCGGCCATTTAGATTTTTGTGGCCATTTTTTGCCATTTTTGAAAATCACACTTTGTATTTTAACAAACTGCTCCTAGAGATTTAACCCGATCGACTTCAAATTTGGTCAGTACTATCTAAATCCCATGACAATGAATAGTTGTTCAAATCCTGAGATTTCGTTGAACAGTATGGGCGTGGCCAGGCTTCAAATTGCGTCAAATTTTGATTTTTTGCCATGAAACTGAAAATTGTCATAACTTCATTGTCTAAGGTACAATCTGTACAAAACTTCACACGCTGGTTGAGTCCCGCCCTAAAGACATCCACATGACAAAATGTAGCTATTGTCATAGCGCCACCTTGTGGCAACAGGAAATTATATTTATGTTTTTATACACTATTATGAGGCCATTGAGCATATTGCCTTTGAATTCATTGAGAACAGCTATAACATGTTGGTTATACAGGATTCTGAAGCTTGTGCATTTTCTTGCAAAGTTGCAGGCCTGGCTGTGCGGCGAATGTTGATGTTTCACCATGAAGCAGGAAGTTGTTATAACTGTCTAACTGTTCATGGTCCAATCTGCCCCAAACTTCACATTTTTGAGTCCCGCCTTGAACATATCTATATAGTTAAATTTTATAATAGTCACAGTGCCACCTAGTGGCAACAGGAAGTTATAAAATTCAGAATTTCACGTTCTACTATCAGGCCGTTCACATCACAATCACCTCAAATTTGCTCAGTAAAGCCATAAGGCCTTGATGAAGCATTATTGTAAATATTGTGAGTTTGGGTCACATGGCAGCGTCACGACGTTTGATGTTCGCCATCAAACAGGAAGTTGGAAGTTGAGAAGCCAGGGAAGCTCAGATGCTCACCAAAATTGACACACACTTCAAAGGTGGTAGTACTTACGATCTCATATGGTTTACAGGATTGGTTGTGCCAAATTGGCTACACAGCGCACTCTGGAAAACTTCAAATAAGCATATCCGAGTCTGTGTTTAACCTATATGTATGAAATTTGGTAGATATGTTTAAAGTCCCACCCTGAGGATATCTCCACAACAATATTGAGTATTAGTGACAGCTAGATTTTGATTACAGTACCAGTACTGTACATTTTCATGGTGTGAACTTCATATGATATCATCAAAGACGAGTCAAAATTATTAGGTGGTGTCTAGCGCCATATAGTGGACAAAATAAGGTAAATCACAATCCCTCCATCAGTGTCCATAATGCATGCAGATACAAAGCCTGGCATTTATCCAGCTGTGCAGTTGTGAGGCCAAAGTTGGCGCACGGCTCGACGGGCACACGCCCCCACGGGTGCGAGGGCCCATTCAATGCTGCTTGCAGCTTTAATTGACTTTCTGTTCTTATCAGGCTTCCAAAGATGTACATGAACAAACATGCAGGCCTCTATTTGTTTCAGGGCCTGAACCATGCCGCCCAACAGCATGGAGGAAAAACTAAATTTTCTGAGAATGTATGATGCTAAACTCAGAGTCTCCACATTATATTTTTGCATTTTTGCAGGACGTCCCATGGCCGGGTCAAAGCAGAGGCTGCAGACCAAGCTGCTCGGTCAGCCAGTCAGGATTCAGATATTGCCAGAGCTGTGGCCAGAGAGCTCTCCCCGACCTTCCATCAGCCAGGTACTGTATCAACTGCAAATGTATGAGTGCTGCCCCTGAGTCACAATTAAGAGAACCAGGGCTATCCCCAGAGTCACAGTTAACAGAACCAGGGCTGCCCCCTGAGTCAAAACTAACAGAACCAGGGATGCCCCCTGAGTCACAGTTAACAGAACCAGGGATACCCCCTGAGTCACAGTTAACAGAACCAGGGCTACCTATGCACTGAGTCACAGTTATCAGAGCCAGGGCTGCCCCCTGAGTCAAAACTAACAGAGCAAGGGCTGCCCCCTGAGTCAAAACTAACAGAACCATGGCTACCCCCTAAATCAAAGCCAACAGAACCAGGGCTGCCCTCTGAGTGACAGCTAACAGAACCAGGGCTGCCCCCTGAGTGACAGTTAACGGAACCAGGGCTGCCCCCTGAGTCAAAACTAACAGAACCATGGCTGCCCCCTAAGTCAAAGCCAACCGAACCAGGGATACCCCCTGAGTCAAAGCTAACAGAACCAGGGCTACCCCCAAAGTTAAAGCTAACAGAACCAGGGCTACCCCCTAAGTCAAAGCTAACATAACCAGGGATACCCCCTAAGTCAAAGCTAACAGAACCAGGGATACCCCCTGAGTCAAAGCTAACAGAACCAGGGCTACCCCCCTAAGTCAAAGCTAACAGAACCAGGGCTGTCCCCTAAGTAAAAGCTAACAGAACCAGGGCTACCCTCTAAGACCTCCCCCAAAAAAAAAAACACACCTCTTGGTGCCATGACCTCAACCAAACAGGAAGTCTGCCATTTTGAATCAAATGTCAGATTTTGTTCCATTTCCAAGCATTGGAATTTAACGAACACCTCCTAGAGATTTCACTCTATGGATTTGAAATTGTTTTGGTGAAATCTCAACTTGTCGATAATGAATTGAAAAATTACAATCCTTCACTCAGAGTCCATAATACTTGCAAATATAGAGCCATGCTAACCTCCAGGAGAAAAGTAGCTGGCACATGCCCCGACGGGCACACGCCCAGGTAAGTGCCGGGGTAAAAGACCCTGTTCAATGCTGCTTGCAGCTTTAATTATTTTTACATTTTATTTGATTTCTGGAAATCATCTTCTGGCCCCACCATTGATGTCTTGTGACCCCCCGGGGGCTCACAACCCCAACTTTAGGAACCCCTGTTTTAGGTCGCTGTCATCACTTGTATACTTAAATTTGAATGACAGGTAACAGCCTCCATATTACACAAGGGAATCCCCGATCACCACCATCTGATGAAATTTGGGAATGACCCCGATGTAAACTCCAACCTGACAACAGCTCCATCTGTTAGACTGAAACCAACTTCATCTTCCAGTCATCCCATAAACCATAATCACGGAAGAGTTACAGAGGCCCCTTTCCTATGTCCTGTAACGTTTGATTCTCACCTAAATTTATTAAAGGTATACTCCCACTCAGTATTTTCCTTCTCAAGGCGTGTGAAAAATTTTGAAGGTAACAGCGATATTTTTATTCAGTAGGACGAATGCTATTCTACAGCCTGATATAACGGTCATATTTTTAGCACAGCGGAATACAGAGAACAATTCCGATTATAAGCCAGTGAAAGGTGAAAAATATTAAGTAAACAAAGGGCCATTTTGAAATTCGATGACGTCACGCATATGTCTTCCCCAGATTTCCAGGCCACACAAGTGGGGCACGCGCTTTCGCGGAAGTTTCAAATCTGCAATGAAGAACAGAAAGCGTGGACGACATAAAATAACAGATAGTGCGAGGAAAAAGGCGTCGAGTATCTGAACAAAAGAAACGGAGAGTAAAACTGGTAAATACTGGAGAGCAGAAGGATCCATGGAGCTACTGAAATCGAAATCTGGACACACGGCTAGTTTAAGAGACAGGAAGCTGCAGGGAAATGGCTGATAGGTAGGAAATCCAAAACAAATCTACCCACAGAATTCCCTTTCATGAGGCATGTTTTCATTTGAATTATGCATTGAAACGACCAAATAATAAGATGATATTTACTAAGTCATATGCCACATTTTGGGTGGAATGCATTTTGTACATCTAGGCTGTTAGTTGAGTGGGAGTATACCTTTAAATAAACTCTCCGTTGTTAGAAACAAACACAATGAACACAGTGGTGGTACACAGAAGAGCTTCCTGTTGTCATAATGCCACATATCGTTTATTTTGACCATGCATGTGCACCAGTTATTAACATTGACAGTAACTATAGTAAAAAAGGAGACAGACGGAGGGATGGAGTGGAGACAGACCACATCTGTCTCCATGTAGAGATTTATTCAGTCCTAGTATCACCTCCACGTTGTACTTGTTGTGCCACTGAACCAGACCAGTGTGTTTTTTTGTTTTGTGGTTTTTGTGGAGTTCATGCCATTTGTTCTGCCTTGGGGCTGGTCTATTGCCTGCTCCAGAAGGCCAGGCCCCAGAGCTGGCAAATACCCGCATCCTCCCCATCCACTCTTCATCCCCCATGGCCTTGTGGCATTTAGACTTAGTGCTCCAAGATAACATGGGAATAATATTACCAATAATAGTTATCACTATGAATTACAGTGTAAACAGTGGACTAAACTCTTCCATAGCTATGAGTTCAGTACAGCCCTGTTATAACAACGGATACAGACTGAGGATGTTTATATAACCTACATGACTATTTAACTAGAAATGAAAACAAATTAATGCTTACTGACTGTGATGAGTCATCTCACGCTCAGAAGTATTCACCTTACTTGCATTAGCTTAGTGTTGCTGGTAGAATGTTGTTGTCACATAGGACGTAGAATGTGATAAACAGACAACTAAACAAGTGTTGTCACGTAGGACATTGATTAGACCATGACATTGGATTGGAGGACAACTGTTGGAGGGGCAGAAACCGAGTATCCTGAGATTTAGAGTCACCAGTTCAGTGACCTGGTAAATAAAATATTCAAAGCCATACTGAATCAATGGAACAATCTGGAATTACATCACCAATGCTCAATGTTTCTCAAATATCATAGAAGTGCTCTCAAAACAGCTGAGTTATCTCATCAACTCATTTTTGAGTTGATTTAATTAATGGAAATAAGTGACTTTTTTGGAGGATGAAGTTACATGTATTTTAACATATTTTGTTTATTAAGATGAGCTGATAGGTTTTACTTGTGAAACGGGTCAAAATCAAAACCTAAGAAGTAGAAGCTTCGTCAAGCAGCAAAGACAAGAACCAACAGGAATCATTTTAAAAGGGGTAGCATGCATTAAAAGCAGACATGTGTGCAGCATCAGTTACCATGGTGATCATGCCTGGACACACTGATGGCGTTAGGCTCAGCATTACTCGCTAATACCAAAGAAACAACTCTTTCTTCTTGATTGTCAGACTTGATCAAACAAAGCTGCCCTCTTCCCAATCTCTAGATTTGATGGACATACTGTAACTTCAAATGCCCAGTTTGTAATAAACCTGGTGGTCCTTTTTACCCCTCAAATCAAACTACCCTGACTTATTTTTCTGTAGGCTTTTAGTTTTCTTAAATTCTATGTTATTTCAGGCCCTGACTACATTCGGCAGAAGTATAATGAGCCAGTAGAGGTGAAGGAGGTTCCTGTGGAGGAGAGAAAAGAGAAATCTCCATCAGGGAGCCCTCATTTCTATCGCAAAGGCACGACACCCACCCAGTCTCCATCTCAGAGCCCAGGCCCCAGCCCCACTCCTTCACCCACTGCTGTTAAAACGACCTTTTTCAGCAAGAAAGCTCCCACTGCCTCGGCTCTCACTGGGAAAGAGAGCAAAACACCAACACCTGAGACTCTGACAGCAGGTAAGCATCTTTGGTTTTTTGTTAATCTGACCAATATCATCACCACTAATCAGTTGATGCTTTTTATACTTAACAGGAGTAGAGAAGTAAAGAGAGAGAGAGGGAGAGAAAGGAAAATCCCAACAATTGAAGCACAACAATCAGTGTGTGTTAAACACATCAGCGCACAATAACATAAACGCTAACTCTTACAGTTTAAAGCAGCACAACAGGAAGTTCACAATACACAAATGATCCACTCTGCCCAGACTTAAGCCTCTTACTTTGTAGAAGAAGTGAAGTGGGTGAAGATGTCCTTTCCTCCTTTATGGTCTGGCTCGGTCCTTCGAGTCGCGGGTCCTTGTGTTGCTCTGTTGCCGTGAGATTCAGCTGATCCTCGGCAGGACGGCTTTTAGAGCACTGTTAGTCGGCTCTCGCAGTGCGGCAGAGGAAAACAGCAGGGTTGATGTGGCTGATAAAACACGGGGTCGTCTCCGGTCCTTTTTGTCTACTATGACAACAGTACGAGAGTTTTCTGTGCGTTATACCGTGAACATTACTGGGACAGGAAAGGACCCGGGGGGGCTGAAGTTTAAGTGGAGCAGCGCCGGTCTTTAAGGCAGATGTGGGTAAGAAGGGGAGAGGGAAAAAGGTGATGTGGCTGGGAGCCAGGTGAAGAGCAGGAAGCGAGGACCAGACCAAGAGAGAGAGGAGAAGAGGAGTTCCAACCTATATATTCTTGGTGACCTCAGAGGGACCCCAGTGGTTCCTCACGGTTCTCCTCCAATGACAGCCAAGAGTCTGGTGAAGGAATTTCACACCAAGGAAATGGAGTCTTTTGTGCTCTATTGTCTTAGAGGTTGGCTCTTCCTGATCTCATCAGGCTTCTGAAGATGCATGTAGGCCTGAGTCAGGCTTTACAGGCCTTTCTTTGTTTCAGGGGCCTGTATCATGCGGCCCAACATTAAGTAAAGATGTTGGATCATTGACTCTGGTGAATCTCTGCACTGAACCACAAATACATAATGCCATCAGGAAACGATTCTCTGAAGTAATAATACCACATATGACACCAAGATAGATGTTATCACAGGTCTCACATCTGTAGAACAAGGAAACCAATATCAGACCCTAAACATGTTCAACATGTCTGATGTCACATCATGTTAAACAGATGCTGTTGAGTTGGTTCAGTGGTGATGTCAGAGTCTGAATGAGATGGCGGTGGACACTCAGGTGGCATATTTTCATGAATGAAGAGATGTTTTTAGATAACTGATAACAGACTTTGAATAAATGACCATAAAATGCAATACATGTGATTCACGGAATAGACTTTTTTAAGTACCCACAACCAGAACATGTTAAATCATGAATAACCATCATTTAGTCATAACATAGAAATAACAGTCATTGGTGCATTTCAGAGTAAACCATGATGTTGGTGAGATTTTTTTCTGCATGATTGAAAAGACCTGGTCAAGGCGATAATTTACCAGGTCTAATTAATGTCCTACTGAAACAACTGATGATGTCACGATTCCTGAAAGAACAGTTGGGATGCTGATGATGATGATGGTCTGAACTCTGCAGACACGTGCAGCACAGATGTTCCAGATGTTATGGCTGATTGCAAAACGGAGATCACATTCAGTGACAAGTCCAGATTTAACTTGTACGTTGGCATTTGTACCATCGCCACGGAGACCGCTATCCTGCCGCATACGTCCAGGAAGTGGATCGTTTGGTGGTGGTGTCATGATGTGGGGGGCCACTGCTAATGGATGACGGTCAGAACTTTTCCACATTCACGGCCATCCGTCTCCGACATACGTCCTAGGCCCACACGTCATTCCCAGGATACAGCAATCAGGCATCACCTTCATGCATGACAATGTCCTCTATACCAGTGGTTCCCAAACTTTTTTTCTGGGGAGCCACATTTTTAAAATGACAAACCATTGCGACCCAAATCACTATCAAATAAAATTAAACGGGCACACATCAGGTTAACAACACACATTTTAACTACTTTATATGAGACAGATTCAGTGCATTTTGTTGTAATTAACAGACTCATATTTCCCTCTCATCATTAAATTAAACAGAATATTGCTTGTTCTTTGCATTCCAGTCAGGTGTACAAGAGGAGAGCAACACGCATATCGGGTGTAGCATTTAGTCTCTAGGCGGTAGCTAAGCTAACATTACCTGCAGCAGTCTGGTCCTTAGCTGGGTCTTGTCCCTGGTCTCTAGCTATGCCTTTCTTTTTAATTAGCCAGGCATCCATGTTTGTGTGACCACCTGCAAAATCTGTTCATTACTTTGGTGGAAACTATGGTGGACACTTGGGTGCAAACCCAAACGAGTTCTGAACAAGGCACCGCCTGCCTGGCTCCAATGCCGCGCTATGATTGGCAGAACTGTGTGGTGGAGCTAGAAACACGCCCCTCATGTGGCTGAAAGATGTACTGCAGATATAAATCTAGAATAATAATCAAGTAGACCCAGACTTTGGGAACCACTGCTCTATGGGACGTTCAGGATCACCAGGTGAGAGAGAGAGATCCTGCTCCAGCAACACATGAACAACTTGTCACAGCTCTGCAGGAAGAATGACGTCATCCTACAAGTCCAGAATAACATCTTATCCATTCAGGAGGTGTAAAGTAGTGATAAATGCTGGAGGTAGACACGCACGGTAGTGACTATTGTTGTTCTCTGTCTCACCATCCACACTTTCTGACTTGTAAACACGAAGACAAAAACCACTAATCTGCACAAAAATGATTTTTTTGTATGGCTAAATGGTGATTAAAGATGTGAACCATAATTTACCTTTGATATTTAATATGAACAGGATGACATGACATTAAAAAAAATATGCGTTTCAACTGTTGGTCAGTATATATATAAATAAAACAACTAGTGATGTTAACCGCTACCTGCAGTCATTGAACGTCTAACTAGTGACAGCTTGGTGGTGATTAGCAATCACCAAGAGGAGGAGAAAAGAAAAAGGATAAAACAAAAAAAGTAGAGAAGAATATGTTTTATTTTTTTAACAACGACGTCCCTGCTGGTCCTGAGATGGAAGCTGCTGATATGCATTCTTAAAAAATGCTTTGATGGTGCGCTGGAGTCCACACCCAGTACTCCTGCTGGGAAGAGAGGCAAGCCAGAGCCATCCCTTAGACAATATCGTAAGGATGCTGGTGAATGAAATAAACGAAAGAGCTGATGATCTGAAACAGATGATCAATGAGCATCAATGACTGAAAGGAGAACTCAGAGTTTATCTTTAAAGAGCTGCAAGATATGAAAACAGAGGTAACAACAATGAAGACAATGTGTGTAGACCACCAGACAAGCACCTGTGAGCTGGAGGATAAATGAAATGAGCGAAGATGGAACCATGCTATTATTCCAGAGGTTGGAGATCATCTTCACTTTTTTTTAAATTATTTTTAATTGGTGAAGGCAGAAAAGGTACAACATGATCATTCACATATATCACCTTAGATCATCTTCACTTCTACATCGATGTCTGCCATAGAGGTGGAAGGAGGAAAGGGGACAAGACTCGACTGGTAATTACAAGATTCACGTCCAGATCAATCAAAGAATCAGTGTGGAAGAACACAAAGGGATAGGAGTATCGTATATCCAAGAAATGAAGATTTGGGGAAGATCTCATGGCTAAGGACAAAGAAACTCCAAATAGACTATGGCCCCAAATAGAAGCAACACGCAAAGAAGGAAAAGAGGCTTCCCTTGTGGGGGCCAAGGCGATTATTGATGGGAAAGTGCGGTCTTAAGATGACAGCACAGCAGTGTGCTCTGATGGAGCTGAATATTGAACGCTAAACCAGCGCCTATTAACAGTCTCAGTATGGTCACCTTTAATTTGTGAACAGCTGTTGAGAATACTGTTTCTGTTGAGAGTAAGAGGCTGTCTTTGTCACTCTGTTATTTCAATGTTAAGGGTATCGGAGATCTATTAAAACATAAGGCTATCTTTTTATTTCGTACAAAGTTTAAGGCTTTAAAAAAAGTTGGTGGTATTTCTTTCTTTCCACACTGTAATTTCAATGTGAGCAAAATCCCAGTTAAAGTGTCTAAATACCAGAAACAGGTTTTATTGTCCTGGTTAATGGTTTATAAACACACTTTTTCCTCCCATAAATGTCTGATATGGAATAATAAACATAGTAGATATAAAAATAAAACACTGTATATTGAAAAATGGGTTAAAAATGATATATTGTTGGTAACACAACTACTAAATGAAAATAGACTACTACTTACCTATACTGAATTCCTTAGAAAATATGGAATCCCACTTAATCCGAAAGAATATTGTGTTTGATGCAATTCCTTCTGGTCTTTTAACTTTATTGAAAGGAATCGACATATCTGTTAATCAACTATTTAAATGTAATTTTAGACTTAAAGACTTTTCCAGGGGTCTACTATTCCTCTTGCAAAACCAATTTGGGACTCTAAATATGACAATATTTAATGGAAATCAGTCTGGAATTTCAATAGGAAATTCTGTGTTACCAACGTAATCAGGGAAGTTTCTTTTAAGATTATAAATCACCTGATTTATACATCATCACCTGATGTAAAATGTACCTTCTGCCATTATGAAAGTGAAACACTCTGTTCTTCTATTCTATAACTGCATGTGTTAAACTATTTTGGCTACATATGGAACTATCATTTAAGACTTTGACTGATCTATTGATTCTTCATGGAAAATATTACATTCACAAATGTAAATAGTCTAAAAAACAACCACACATACAACAATTGAAAATAGAAATTAAACATTATATTGAAGTGCTCTATGGATTGAAAAACACCAACGCAAAGACAACGATAGATATATGTGAAGCCTTAAACATGTCCTTTTAAAGTTATTTTTGTTTCGTATGTGATACTCTATGTATTGCCCTTTTCATTTATTATGTGTATTTGTGTTTGAAGAAGTATGGATGGATGTTTAAATGAAATAAAGAGTTGGTTCACTGGTTAACTGTGTTTACTGGTATAAACCAGTTAAACTGTTATTTAGACTAGTATGTGAGGAAGAGACCAGACACAGTATTAGTGCTGACAGCAGTAGGAAATCCTTTCACTCTGTTTCTGATGGTGAAAGAACAGATTCTATTGAGCTGATTTAATACTTAAAAGGTTAGAAGAAAATTACTGGAAGTTCAGTTCAAGAATTCCTCTTAATTTTATATTGTTTTCTAGTATATTTCAGTAAAGTGAAAAGTATAAAAATCACTATTGTTGTTATATTTGAGTTAATCATAAAGGATAGTAAAAATATCATAAATAGTAAATAAATGATGCATTTCCTCCATTTTATGTGCGTGTAATGTCAAAACAGGAGTTTTGTAATATATTGCAATACATATCACCAAATGTCATAAAATACAAAAATTCACAGCAATAGCCAAACCTAGAAATTCCAACAAAACCTAATAACTGACTGAAAGCCCATTGTTCCAGTTTTCCAGCATCACTCACAGTCTTGCTTTTCCTGCAGTGGTGGAACTTCATTTTCTTTTCCAGCCTGCAGGCCTGCAGAGTTGTTACTGGTTTAAGACTAATAAGAAGCACCAGTATCAGTTCTTGGTAGACTCTGCATCGATGCCAAATGCTGGTACTCTACCCCAACTTGCCCTCTTTTCTGCTGTAGCTCCTGTGGATCTAGTTCCCCTACCACCATGCCATGACCTCCTCCAGGCTGTTACCAGCAATGCTCACCTGGATGATTTGGGGAAAAATCAGTTGTTACACTTGGATGCACAAATGTTCTCATCCACAAAATATTTCTAACCCATGAAGTGCCCCTCAATCAGAAGCCCTGTCGTGTGTCACCATCCAATAATAATCAAAAGAGCACATGGATGAAATGCTGAAAAAGGACATCATTAAGCCATCTGCTTCGCCGTATGTTGCTCCAGTTGTCTTGGTTCCTAAAAAACAGGATCAAAAACCAAGGTTCTGTGTGGATTACCAGAAAGTGAATGCAGCTACTCACCCCGATGCCTATCCCTTACCAAACATCCAAGAGATATTGGAATCGTTAGCTGGAGCTGTGGTGTTCAGTACCTGGGACCTCAATAGTGGTTACTGGCAAGTCCAGATGGATCAAAACAGCCGAGAGAAAACTGCTTTCATCTGTCCTCTTGGCCTTTAAGGTAATAACTTAAGAATGCCCCAGCTACCTTTTAATGGCTGATGGGGCTAGTCCTTGGGAAGCAAAAGGGAAAAATCTGCTTTGTATATTTGGATGACATCGTAATCTATTCTAAGACCTTAGAACATCACAGCAATGTCATTCAAGCAGTTCTTGACAAGCTACACGAGGCTAACCTTACTGTGAACATGAAAATGAGCCAGTTCTCTGAACCAATTAATGCCTTTAAACAGAAAGTAGCCAAGTTCATTTGGACCTCACAATGTCAAGCCACCTTTGAGACCCTTAAACAGCATCTTCTTTCTCCACCAATCCTGGGTCATCCTGACTTCACCCTCCCATTTATTGTTCACACTGATGCCAGTGATGTTGGCTTCTAGGCTGTCTTGGCTCAACAGACTGGACTGGGTGCATGTGGAGAAATAATTGAAAAACCAACTACTAAGTTCACTGTATTACAAGACAAAGTATACAGAGTAGTACAATTACCTCACGAGACCCTTTACCAGATATGCATTCCTCCGCCAACAGCCTCTTCACCAATATCACAATGATCCTTTATCTGGCAGTCAGTATATTCATGAGACATTCAGCATTGACTATTTATGGATGATTGTGAGACGACACTGGGAGGAGACCATACTCGCACAATTCACCGCAGGTTGGTATTTCTGAAGATAAGACTGTGTACAGGTCTGCGCCGCATGGTTTTATAGATCTGAATATTGTCTTGTATAAGTACATTCTGAGATCTGTGAGTATGAAATGTTTTAGGATGGAATCTACGCTGAGTTTTATAAATGAGGCCCCAGGTCTGAATCTGTACTCACCCTTACTCCAAAACTGACAAATCCTTCTCGGCTAAATTTGCACTGTGATGGAAAGGTCCATATTGCATCACCAGGAAAGTTGGTCCTCTAAACTATGAGGTGGTCATGGTGGACACAGGGGAGGACCTTCGTGTGGTTAATGTGGCCCAACTCTATCCCTCAGCTGAAGAGATTGACCAGGAACAACGCCGGCGTATCCTCGAAATCTTTGCAGAGAAAAGCAACAAAGAAGATTTCCCTGGATTCTCTGTCTCTGGTATGGAATAGGATAGTATGCCTTTATAAGTTCAGGCTTTTCTCCGGGGGGAGGTCAGTCCTGACTGACCACTGTCACACTGACGACAGGACTACGGCACCATGAGTATCCGGGGATAACAGTAATCCCTGTTATCAAAAGCAAAAATAGACGCTGATGCTTTGTTTTCATTTCCTGGTTTGAAGGTATTTTGAGTTGAGTTGAGTCCGTGGTAAAACCCGGAGTGGAGTTTTTGACTTTAGAGTTTTGCTGTAAGACTGGATTAAACTGTTGGGTGTAATGGAGAAACTGGAATGAACTGAACTTTTACAGATTGAACATTTGAACTGAAGAACTGACACGAACACAAACACACAAACAAACAAACAAAAAATCACAAACTGTTGCCTGAACTGTGTTTGAATATATATGTTGAACACTAAATGACATTGTGCTGTATTTGTTCTGGCAGTGTTGGTTTATTGTCTGTTACTGCTCTGTTGTTTCATGCAGGTGTTAAGTGTTATTCAATGTGAGGGTGTGCATTCTATTGGTTCACATATTTATTAAGAAAAACAACAACTCTGAAACGAAACTAAAACCCTACTGACTGATCAGGAGAGAGACCTGACACCTCTACCAAAATAACACAAGGAAAAACCCTCAAAAACACAACACTAAAATCAAACTGTCTGTGTGTGTGTGTGTGTGTGTGTCTGTGTGTGTGTGTGTGTGTGTCTGTGTGTGTGTGTGTGTGTGTGTGGGTGAATGTGTCTGTGTGTGTGTGTGTGTGTGTGGGTGAATGTATGTGTGTGTCTGTGTGTGTGTGTGTGTGTGGGTGAATGTATGTGTGTGTCTGCGTGTGTGTGTGTGTGAATGTATGTGTGTGTCTGCGTGTGTGTGTGTGGGTGAATGTATGTGTGTGTCTGCGTGTGTGTGTGTGTGTGGGTGAATGTATGTGTGTGTCTGTGTGTGTGTGTGTGTGTGGGTGAATGTATGTGTGTGTCTGCGTGTGTGGGTGAATGTATGTGTGTGTGTGTGTGTGTGTGGGGGTGTGTGTGGGGGAATGTGTGTGTGTGTCTGTGTGTGTGTGTGTGGGTGTCAGAATGTAGAGAACACCTTTAACCTGTGAGAGAAGGACTGATAGCTCAGTTTTAATGTTGGAGAAAATGATGGTGTCAGCTCTGGTTTTAGAGGTTATAACATTAAACTAAAAGAAATATATGAAATATGTTTCAAAAAACAATTTGTAACAAAATAAATAACAAATATAACTGTGGTATGACACGTAGCCACACCCCCCATATAAAGATAGTAGCAACATAAAAACAGTAGCAGGCTATGGTAAAAGAGGAGGAACCCGAGGCAGCCTAAAACATTTAAAACAAGATGTGTACACTCATCCCTCTGTGAAGGAAAGGTCCGAGGATCCAGGTGGTTTATCAGACACTGCAGGGGTCCAGACCAACAGAACTACGTTTCACACGCAGTCGTAATGAAATGCTGGTCGATCACAGCAGACTTGAGCAGTATGTGTAGTTCCATATCTCTCCCTACCCCATACCCCCAACATGGTGGCCATGTGTAGGGTGCTGGTGTCCTCCTTATAAGGAAGGTGGCCAGTCACAGGCAGTGACAGGGTGTGTCTAAATGAATTGTCCTTATGGGCTAACACACCGTCCGGTCTCCTGTAGCTGTCACCATTAAAAACAGCAGCACAAACAAAATGATGATTATGATGAAGGTAATGAGCTCAACCCAAAGCTTCTTCTTCTTCAACCCAATTGTCACATTACTACAGTACTGTGGTAATGCAGTATTGTCCTGGGCTCATTGACAACATTCTCCTCTGTCAGCTCTATGTCTCTGAGACTGATAATGAAGACACGTTATTCATACTAAGTGGACAGCGGGAGTGTGCCGTTTTTACTGGGTGTTCTGTATGACCCTGAAGAGCCACTGTAGTTTAGCCCTGTTCTATTATCTATTTAACTGTTTTAAAAAGCACCAAAATGAGACCCCAGAGAAATGTAGCTGAAGACATTTGTCATTTTGGAACTCACATTTTCTAATTAGCTTGTCATGCTACATTTGTCACAGGGTAGGTCTTGAAATGCTAAGTTACTTATATGATACGCAACTCATAATTTAGCAGCTCATCATCTTACCAGCTGGCTACCAGCTTTAAACTTTAATACACAACCATTTTTAATGAAGCACCAACATTTCTGTATGTAATCCAACACTGATATGTACTGAGTCTTCAGTAAACGTCTGTGGTAAAACTAGTACACCCTTCTCCTGTCTTCTACTCGGCAGGTATAACAAACGCAGCATCCAAACTTTCACTCAGACAAGAAGTGAGGCAACAAGAAGCTTCTCCAGTAGTCAAAGCAGCTATGAATACAGTTACCAGTTATCCCAGCAATGGGCAGATTCACTCCCAGTATCATGGTTACTACGTCAAGGCAGATATGAAGATTCCACCACCTGAGGAACCAGTTGGTGTAGAGGATGACCTTCACCCATCAAGCCTTGCACGCTTGCCACCACCTGCCAAGCAGATTTGGGCACCACCACTAAAGTTCCCAGCACCAGCCAGCCCCTCACCAGGTCCGCCAAAAGACTGCACCAAAGCACCAGACCCTCTCCAGCCAAAAAGACAGGAATCAACCAAACCAAAGAGTCTCGCAGAAACCAAGAAGGCTAGTGTGGAAATAGCTCCTGAAACTGAAGAAGAGGAGACGGTGAGTCAGCATACATGGTTGATCTGGATTCTAAGTGCACTACACTGAACCTCTGGGGAAATGAAACCCACAATCCTGTTTGATTATCACATGATGTCCTTTTTAATGAGATAGGTAGATGAATGGATAGATGGATCAATGGCTTCATAGATATCTAGATATTTGACCAAGGCCCCCGAGCGATACCAAAGAAAACTGTCCATCACCTTAAAGATGATACATTCAGTACAATTATATGTGTTGTGATCATTGTGCATATCATATAGTGCGAATTATTATCAAAATGAAAAAAATTAGACAGAATGACATACAGTATGTCACATCGATCAAAGTTTTGAAAATCTCTCCTCTTGTCCTCTTCCTTGCAACGTGTTGGAGAAAAACTGAAAGTTCCGACTCTGTTACACTGACATGGAAACGTTTTCCAGCATCAAAGAAAGTTGATGCATCAGCTGATGTCCGTGCCACAGCTGCCAGGACGAGATTCAGTCTATGAGAGTGACAATTTTAAAGGTGCTCCTGAGGATGGCTTGAACTCCCCCTTTATGTCCAGCCACAACAGACGCACCATCAAATCCGAATGCAAGAAATTATTATCAAAATGAAAGGCTTTGTTTTTACAGCAGTCAGTGGCACTAACAGGCTGTACATAAAGTGTTAATATCATATAGTGCAAATTATTATCAAAATGAAAAGAAAAAAAACAGGGAATGTAAGATCAAACTAAAATGATAATAACAAAATAGTTAATAATATGTCGCCTATAGGGACTTGATTACAGTCGGGAGTCGCCGGAATCAAAGCAAACACGCTTTATTTTTACAGCAGTGGCACTAACAGGCTTTACTTACATTGTGCATATCATATAGTGCAAATTATTATCAAAATGAAAACACGCACACACACTGTCACATCGCACAAAGTCTAGTAATAATAATGGCCTCGTTAATCGCTCATTACTTGCCACCGTCTCCGCAACTACTCTCCCCTCATCCCCCTTCAAATAGCCTACTGATGGTGCTCTATTGTGATTCATTGAAATGCATGTAGTGTGCAATGTTTATAAAGAGTAGGCTACATATAGCCTACCATGATTGTTCCTGATGAGTATAGCCCATAAGCTTCTAAGATATATACACTGGTCCTCTATTCTAATAGGCCTATCTGAAATATGAAAAGGAAATAAACACCCATACAATGTTGGGTATTGAGAAACCACAATTATCAGCAAAGATTTTGGCAGCAAAACTGGCTATGATCTGGAGGTATGACAGGTAGGACGGAAATCCAGCTGTTTACATATTAGATGCTTAGTTTTGCTTTTAATCCCAGAAATTAGGATATATATATATATATATAGAATAAGGAGATATCTCCCAGAATTCTTTGTGAATCATGGGCAAGATTGTGGCAAATGTTTAAGTGGCAACCAAAGAAAACCCCACAAATGTATTTTCATTGTTGAAAAATTATGATGACCGTCAGGTCATATTAGTGTACTGCCATTTCAAATATGTATTATCGACATTTTCTTTATAACAAAAATACACATCTAACGTGTGTGTGTATCTGTTGTCTCTGGCCAAATAACTAAAGTTATAATGTTGTTTTAAGGCTGATTTGTACGTTTCAGGGCCACATCTTGACATATTTCCTCCTTTTGGTGGCATATGACACCCGAAATTTATCAGAGAACAAACCATTGTATAGATCATATCAAAAATACATGATTTCCAGACATCTGTAACGTCTTCTGGACGTCCCCATTTGCGAAAGAATTAAAGTTTTTTATACATCTATTTTTGGACGTTACATCAACTTTATCAGTGTGACCTGGAACAGCATATCCAAGCTGTGTATGAGCTACAGCTTCATCATCCTCGTAACAGATTGGGAGAACAGTACCACTAAATAAAAAAAACATCATCCATCTGCACTGTAATTTTTAAAGGTCGTCTTTTAATTTAAAAGAAACTTGAACTGGCGATCACCTGCGCCGCACGCCAGAGCAGAACCCCAAACCAACAGAGAATACTCTTAAGCATGTATGAAGCACACGGTCTCTGTTGGAAAAGGAAGACGAAGGAAGGAAAGAGAGAAGAGTGTGTAAGATTAATCATAATCCACTTTTATTATTGACATGATCTGATCTGATTTGCTCACTGGGTAATTTAAGTGCAGCAGCAAAGTTGCTACATGTTACTGCTCCTCTACTATCAGTGTACACTGGCAGGGTAAGACAGAGCAATAGAAAGGCTGCAGGCTTGTGCTAAATGTGCCACCTGGTGGTTGTTGGTGCACACTGCAATTACTGCTGGAAAAACAATTCCCCCTCTCTCCCCCACCACTCTGTGCGACAGCGTTACCGCTGCAGCAATGCATGCAAATGAATGTAGTAACATCTGTAGCTTAGCTGAGCAGAAAACCTAGCTTAGCTTAACAGAAAACTTAGCTGAGCAGGAAAGTTAGCTTAGCATAGCTGAACGTAAAAAGGCCTGCAGTCCACTGTATCTCATCAGACCTCAGATTTAGTTTTTGTGTTGAACTCCTCTATACAGCATACTGTTAGTCATTTCTAGATGCTAGGCTAGGTGTTTAGCACCCTTACAGCAACACGGGTAGCTTTTTGGTGTTTGGATAGTAGACTCAGTTTATAGGAGCGGACATGTTGTTGTTTATGGGTATCACACATGCACTAAACATATGTGACATATGTAGAGCATGTGCTAATGTAGCAGGACTGAATTCATTTTACATCTGGAACTTTCCTTGTGTTTCCACAGGGCCCTAACCCAATCTTGGTGGTTCTAGTGATGCTGCTGAATGTAGGTCTAGCAATCATTTTTGTGCATTTCCTCACCTGACCAAATGTAAACCCAGGTAAGAATATGTTTGAACTAGTTTGTGTTACGCATGAACATACAGTATATTCAATTCTGTATGTTGTTCCTACTGTTGCAGTTTATTAATGCTTAATATGCCAGGAGCCGGCAGCAACAATCTGACGTACTGGACACTGTAGAAGAGCTAAGGTTAGCGGCAGCAACAATCTGACATACTGAACACTATAGAAAAGCTAACGTTAGCGGCAGCAACAATCTGACATTCTGAACACTATAGAAAAGCTAAGGTGACCTGCAGCACAAATCTCACATACTGGACACTGTAGAAAAGTTAACGTTAGCTGCAGCAACAATCTGACGTACTAGACACTGTAGAAAAGCTAACGTTATCGACCTCAACAATCTGACATACTAGACACTGTAGAAAAGCTAACGTTAGTGGCAGCACATACCTAACACTTGAGAAGAGCTAACGTTATCGGCAGCAACAATCTGACATATCTGACACTATAGAAGAGCTATCATTAGCGGCAGCAACAATCTGACATGTCGGACACTATAGAAGAGCTAAAGAAAGGGCTGCAATCAGATTGAGAGAGAGAGAGATAATGAATAATAGCATCATCCATCACCCCAACCGTAGTCTCAGGTGAATGATCAGACACTAACTACTTCCTGTCTGATGGTCGTAACTGTCTTTATCATGGTTGTGCTTTTTTATCTTTGGTATAAGTCAGACATATCTGCCTCCTTTATGTCACGTTCTTCAGGAACGTTAGGAACAAAGAAGGGTATCTTCAGAATTTTAACCTGAGTGCAATGTATGCTGGGAAGTGTATACACGTACACTAAATATGTTGGCATGATTTTAGGCATAATGCCAATTATGATACTATACCAGTATCAGGTATTAGTCCTGGTACTCTGCTCGTGTGTTTTACTCATAAAATAACTCTGATACCACCACATCTGAAACCACTTCATGGAAACGTAACATTAACTTGTGTTAGTTGAGCAGGTGGGCGGAGGAGCAGTGATGTCAGCAGTGTGAATATATTTTAATGTTGGTGATTGCTGTACATTCTGATAACCTGCTGAGAGGAGAGAAAACAGCAGTTTGATTAAACGCCTGAAGAACCAGCACAGAATTAGTTGAATGAGTTTACTAATGCTAGCAGTATGCTAACAGCTACAACCAACTCAGGATTTTGTCGTCTTCTCAGCGTACTAGAGCCCAAATATGAACTTCCCAACCGTCACTGCATATCAGACACTGTTCTACCAAAGCTGCACGACTCCGTGATGAAACAGCTGACTGCCTGACTTCAGCTTCACCACTGATATCTGGGCCAGCAGTGTTGGCCCAGTCAGGTTAACTGCACAGTGGACTGATGAGGATTTTACTAGCCAGGCAATAGTGGATGTGAAAATGTATGTTTCAGACATGAGGCATTCTGAAAAGTTCTGTTCATGTAGTGAAAATACTCAAGAGTAAATCCTCATTCTTGTACTTGGTCTGAAATCCAGGTTTGATATCTAAAGATTTCTGTTTTCAAACTATGTAGTTCCAACATGTCTGCACATTAACTCCAGTCTCTCCCTAATCCCAGCCTTTCTTACCCTGTAGTGAACTCATCCAGACACCTGAGTGGCTAACACTCCATCAGCCAGAGGGGCCTTCTTCAGTTATGGTGCCAGTCAGACACAGATGAAGTGAGTAGGAGGAGGAGAAGTGGAGGGGAACACACACGGAGGAGAGAGAGAAAGATGAAACCTCCACCATAACCCTCCAACCCGATTGGACTGGTGATGATTTGTGACTCCACTCAGAGAACAGTGGCAGCTGATTGGAGCGGGGCCCCAGAGGCCGTCTGACAGGAGGGTGTGTGTGTGTGTGTGTGTGTGTGTGTGTGTGTGTGTGTGTGTGTGTGTGTGTGTGTGTGTGCGTTCGGAGATGCACTTTTAACAGATGGAAGCCAACAGCTGCCTTACCGTTTTACACAGTGACGTTGGTGAGAGAGGAGGGTCCAGGCAGGAATGTGAAGCGTTTGGCTGTGACAGGAGAGGCTCTATTTATACCGTCTGTCCATCAGTCTGTTGGGATCCGTCTTATGTCCCACGTCAGGTGCACAGCAGACAGTCAGAGGGGTTTTCCTCTGAAATGATCACATCACAATAAGAAACCATCTTCTGTTTGCAGTGCCGCTGAAACTACCAGTATGAACAGAAGGAAACAGTTTATGACTTCAAGTCGTATGAAGTCACGATAATTAGTGTCCTCCTGCTGTAAAGTGTTACTGAGTTTTTACTGGTAAACACTCCCTTGTTTTATGAAGTAAAAAGTAACAATAGTTCTGCTGGGTGAAGTGAGGCAGCAGGTTTTCATATAATATTGTTCAGATGTCTCTAATTCAACAGAGCTGAAGAGTATAATCATGTAGTCCTGTAAAGGTATGTGACAGTACTGTCCTGTCAACTCAGCAGCACTGACAAGTAATAAGGACTGGACTGGAAGCCACAGGTCTGATCTGGATCACCTTACTGGGAATATCTGTGGCACTGGGGACTGGGAATATCTGTGGCACTGGTCAACATGCACTACAGTGAAATTCAAAACTGTCATCTTCAAATCTGTAGCCAATCAGGACGCTTATCTCTATCAGGACAGATCACCACAGAAGAAGACACCCAGGTTTAATGTCAGGGAGTCAAGTAGAGTAGAACTCATAGAACCATAGTTCCATAAGTAACTGGCAGAGCCCCAGCCAACCTGAATGAAGACTGAGCTGAAGTGAGTCTGCTCTGAAACGACACCACAGCGCTAACATGATGACCATTCATGACTGCTCTCATACACTAAAACATGGGCTCATCCACACCACAGGGTTACTCATATGGTTTTTGGTTTTTCACATACTATATATTTTGGACTACACTAAGGTACATTTATGGAGTTTCACTGAGAATTTCAGGAGAATGATTCTTATTTGTTGTTTTTTCTCTGAATCCAGCTGATGTTTGCATGTAGCTCAGCTGAAGGGCTGCATTTTAGGTCGACTCCCGGAAGCACTAGAGCTGATCAAATGTTCTGCTGTTGTTCCAGTAGATAAGGAAGTACTCTTTGTTTAAGTTAGTAGATTAGAATGATTTCTGAGACTTTGTCACAGTGGTTAGCATCAGTATTAAAAACGAACCAGTAAAAACAGCATCCAGGGAATCCTGCTAGTGAAACCAGGTCATGTGACAGAGTGAGGAGGGATGGACTGAGGTTGTTTACAACATTTACAAAACAGATTCTTAATGTTTTTTTTTATTTAGTTCTGGATGTGAAAACATGCATTTTGCAGCTTCCACAAGTACAATCATTTGTTTATTGATTAAGCTAAATAATGAAAAATAATGTATTATTCACATTTCAATAGTTGCTCAACATGTTCTGTGTACATGCCCCCAGCTGTTCATTTCATTGAACCTAATTCAACAGGAAAGCATTGGTCATTCAGTCCCCCTGATTCAGGTCAAAACAGAGAAACTCGTATGAAAACACTGAAATCATATTAACATTTTAAAGACAAGCTAACGCTAACGAAAACATGACCTGCTTGGTGGAGGTAACAGTCAGAAATGAACCATCTTTGACTTTAGCTTTTGAACTGAAAATGTAAGCCACAATAATGAATGTGGAGATGAATAAATGTGGAATCATGCTATTATAATTGAGCTATTATTGGTTGGTGGGGGCTGCAGAAGACGAGTGAGCTTATCTGTCATTTTGTGTTTGATTTTTCAGCTTTGAAATGAACTTTATAAAAATCGTTGACTTCGTTGAAATCGTTGTGTGTAAAAAGTGGTTTCAAAATTAAGTGTTGGCCATTTGAAACCAGCCACTATCAGGCAGGATGGTGTGGAATATATGGAAGTATTTAGGTTAAAGGTTTGGACATGATTTGAATTGAGTTTACATAAAGAGGAGAAGAACCTTGTCTTAAATATGTTTCCAACCTTACTGCTGGATTTAGCATTACTTATTTTTGTTTGATTGTGGTGCCTAGTTTAGCATGGAGCTAGTTGTGGTTGTTTTATGAGGTTTTTTGTTTACGCTGGTCAGAGCTAAATATTGAATGTTCACATTCAGTCACATCAGTCGTGAGTAGGTGCTGACAGTTGGAATGGACTGGAGAAGTCAAAAGAGAATCCTTTTATTTGCATAAATTTTTTTTTAGATCCTCCAGGTAAGGTTTGGTTCCATGCTCACTAATTTTAATGGTACTGAATAAATCTGCACTAGTGATTAGAACTGATTCAGGTTAGATCAATCAGTGCCAAAGTATCCTTGAGCAAAGATACTGAACCCCAATTTGCTCCCTTGGTGCTGTAATGTAATGGCAGCCCACTGCTCCTCATGCTAACATTAGCATGTCATCTGCCAGTGCTGCAGCCAGCCTTGTGCTTGCAGCCAGCCTTGTGCTCATTCATGGAGAATTGAACCCTCCATGAAAACTTAACTTAACTTAACAACCTCATGAAATCATCATGTAATTAATTAGCTAGTTGGATATAACTGGCCTATTTTCACTGTCTTGGACGATGTTAGCTTAGCATTGTTACTAGCGTTAGCCTCAACACACAGCTACCTACTGACTCCGTCTGAACTTCCTTAGGAACATGCTATTTAGTAGCTAAAACAATCTTGAGATTTTTATTCTGTCTGAAACCTGAGGACGAAACCAATAGTTATAGGTGGCTGTGGCTCAGTGGTAGAGCGGTCGGCCACTTATCAGAAGGTCGGTGGTTCGATCCCCAGCCCCTACAGTCTACATGTCAAAGTGTCCTTGGGCAGATACTGAACCCCAGTTTGCTCCCAGTATCTGTTCCTTTGGTGTGTGAGTGTTTGTGTGAATGGTTACTGCTCCTAATGAGCAGGTGGAGCCTTGCATGGTATGAATGTCACCACTGTATGAATGTTGGTGTGAATGTTGGTGTGAATGGATGAATGTTGGTGTGAATGGGTGAATGCTAGTGTGAATGGGTGAATGCTGGCTGCTGTTGTAAAGCTTTGATTGGTCAGTCAGACTAGAAAGGTTCTATATCAGTACAGTCTATTTGCCATTTTACATGAAGTGTGTACTATTTACAGAAAATATTACAGTTTCCAATCACCGGATAAAGCTCTGGACCCCATAGACGATAAACGGGCCGGAGGTGTAGTGAGTAGCGTAGAGGAGGAAGACTGAAGAGCACAGGAGGGTGTGTAGGGATGAAAGAGGGCAGAGAGATACAGAGGTGCAAGGTTATGTAGAGACTTGAAGGTGAGAAGTAGAATCTTATAACAGATGCAGTGACAGGAAGCCAGTAAAGTTGTTGTAGAGCGGGGATGATGCGTTCTAAAGAAGGGGTTCTGGTAATATGCAGAGTTCTTCTCTGGTAATCACATACTTAACTATTGTTTGCAGTTTGAGTGACAAAGTGTGCATATTTATTACAAAAAAATGTTGGTGTTGAAGCCTCTAGCTATACAGTGGCATGTTAAATGAGGCCGAATGTATCATGTGACATTCGACATGTAATGCATAGACTATTTAGATGTAAATGAAAAAGTGCTGCATTCGAGCTTTTTAGACCGGGTTCAGGTTGATCTTTAGGTTTTGTAAATGTCTGTTTGGTAAACACTGAACTCATCAGTGACTAAACAACACATCAATAAACAACAACACATCAACAAACAACAACACATCAGTAAACAACTTAGATAGACATGTGTGGGCCTTCAGCAGTGATCATATGTAACTCACCCTGAGGGAGGCCTGGCTGGCTGCAAACATGTGCTCCTCCTAAACAGGAGCTGGTTGGTGCAGAGAAATACTAACACCACAGTTTACTCAGGTTTGACCACAGAAAGGAAACCAGTGTTCAAGAGAGAGAAAGGACTGGGCTGGTGTGATATTTCTTTGTTTTTGAGGAGAACAGGAAGTGGAGATGATTGATTCTTGGACTAATCAGGAATGTTTTTGTGCTAAATGATGATTGGTATGAACTTTATTTAGTCTGGAGGTACATTTAAGCTTGTCAATCCCAGAGTCTGTTTGCATAGTTTCTGCTAATTCTCCAGCATCTCTTATGAGTGATATGTGAAATAAGACGTTTCTTCTGTTTGGGATTTCTACATCACTGTACTGTACACTGGGGATGGTTTGAAGGCATTTTCAGAGCCTTTTTGCTAAAACCTGAATGTGTTTTGAATATTTCTGTTGATTGCTAAATGTCTCATCACCTTGAGGTTGTTGATGATATAGTGCACATGTTTTTATCAGTTATTTTACATTAAACATTTGTTGTCTGTTGTTTCTGTGGCGATAAATTAAAAAATAGCTCTACATTTTACATCATGTGTTTGTGTATTATTTGTCTCCTGCCTTTCATTTCTATGTTTGAGAATCACTCACAATCAACAAGGTGGAGCTTAGTGTCATTGTAGTATCGCCCGTTTGTGTTAATAAAGAGCTGTGGTGGTCTACTTCAATGGAGGAAAACATTTGATATATACTGCTCAAAATCAGAGACGGTTCTCTTTAAATGCTGAACGGACTGTACTTACAGTATAAGGCTCCTGTCTAGTCTGGCCGTCCACTCAGACAGTTATAATGCAAGCCAGCATTCACACAGTGGTGTGTGTGAATGAGACACCTGCAACAACAATCACTCACCAATGCAATAACAAGTTGGGAATCGTACCATGGGACACTCCATGTAGACTCCAGGGATCGAACCACTGACCCTCTGGTAAGTGAGACCACTGTAGCTCCTGTCAGCCGACCCCTTTATTTTTCAGAAAACTGCATTTTAACAGGCAGAAACCTGAGGCCAGACCTGGCTCATAATAATAATACTAATAATAACGATGATGATGATGTCAGTGGGTGTCAACCCAGCAGTAGATCCAATCACAATCCACGGTGACGGATGAGAAAGCACAAAGACTCCAGGGAAGAAGTCAAGTTAGTAACATGAATTAATGAGACATGAGTGTGTAAAGAAGAAGAGAGAGGAGCTCAGTGCATCATGGGAAGTCCCCCAGCAGTCTAGGCCTATAGCAGCATAGCTAAAGACTAGCCTAAGCCAGCCTTAATTCTATGCTTTATCAAAAAGGAAAGTTTGAAGCCTCCTCTGAAATGTAGAGAGGGTGTCTGCCTCCTGGACCCAGACTGGAAGATGGTTCCACAGGAGAGGAGCCTGCAGGCCTATTTATGCGGCTCTTCCCTTCATATGAAGTCCTGACCCCACTGTACTGTGAAATGCATCTTACTGTAAAGTGAACCACAATATCAGGCTCATGTTTTATTTAGCTTCAAGGACGTAGTTTTATCAACCAGAACATCGATTGATGTTTGAATGCACACAAAGCTGAAATAAATATAGAATTGGTTTTCTTAATTGATTAGCAGAGATTTACAGTGGTTGCTGAATCATGACCAAAGTTGTAGCTGCCTGTTTTCGTTGTTTTCCTGTATGATGATGTCATCTATACATCACAAAAACCTTCCTATGAAAATAAAGAATACATTTACTGTTTATGAGAAAAGGAGTTGTGGTCTTTTGTGAAAATATTTTTAGCTGCACATTTTTATTGTAGTCTCGTGCTTTTAATAATTATGCAAATAAAAAATTAATTGCATTAGATAATCAGGTATTAGCATAATTATTGTTTGCCTTAATTACAAGAATATCTTAATATTGAGACAATAATTACGCCAAGTCAGTTTTATTTATGTTTTATTCATTTATTTAAATCACAATGCCTCAGTGGGTGATATAATCTTTACAGTGATTTGTCCTTAGATCCTCTAAGTAAGGCCCCTCACCCCACCCCCCAAAAACTGTTTCACAGGGAATAAATGAGACCTAGATGTTGCATACCATGACAACATTTTCCAAAGAAGACGATTCGGATGTGATGAATATCGAATCAGATTATTGTGAGAGTGAACTTTAATCTATTGTATTCAAAGATAGAGCTGTCACTCTGTCCATTAGAGCATAACTCAAAAACCTTTCAGTATTATTTCAGGAAACGTGATACCACATCAAACGTGCCAGACTGGTGCCTTCCTGGATTTTTTACGTATTTATTTTTCTTGTTTTGGGCGAAAATATTCAACTTGGGCTATTTTGAGTGTGGCTTGTGTGTCAGGAGTATAACTCTAAAACTTTCATATATCTTTAGCAAATTGTGCATATATATCAGCCATACGCTGGATTGTTGTCTTTTGCTATTTAGAAATTTTCACAATTTGTGTTTTTGCATTTCCATGGCAACAGTTTGGAGCTGGACTTGGCCTTACCACGAGGGAAAGTTTTGTTTCCAAATGGCATTAGAGAATATCTAATGCCATTTTATATACATATACATATTATATACAGTATGTCCTTTTACATCCTCATATATGTTGGATACGATGTGTTGATGTGATTTTTGTGTCATCTCCTGATGGCTCTTGTTGTTATGGTTGATATATTCCTTTTTGCTCTTCATAAATTGGTCATTTTTTGAGTTGGCAGGGTCTGGTTGCACAGCAGACATTTAGTTGAAATGCACATATTTGTTAATGATTGCTGGATTCCTTGTAGAGGAGATCCTACGAATGTGCATGTTGGTTCTCTTTCACTGTAACTGAGACACTTAGTGGAAATGAGTTTTGTTTTTTCTGCTGTCAGAACTTAAAATGTCTGTACTGCAACCAGTCCATTGTATAACATTATTAGGTCACTGCAGTTTTATCTTTCATAACAGATAAGTAATTAGGAGAAAAGTCCAAACTCTCAAAAAGAACATTTCTGGAACCGTGTTCTTGTGGTTGTTGTCACTAAATTGTTTTAAACTTTTCCAATAAGAAACACAAACCATAGCTGATGTTACTTTTGTGCAACAGAGGCATCTTTTTAAAACAAATGTGTGTCATCATCACTCATTCTTAGGAAGAACAGCCCTCATAGTGTTGCCGTGTTCTGGACAGGCTTATATTGTCCAGTCCACAGCATCCATCCTGCATGAACACGACTTTCCTAATTGGCCAAATCAGCTGCATTTTCTCCATCTTTGTCCTGCTGCTCTTCATCTTTGCTAAGCTGGTTTGCTGCCACCGTTGCAGCAGCATGCAGGATGGATCCGGCTATGCTGTGCTGATAACAGGCTGCGGCTTTGGAAACCAACTGGCTCTGTGTTTGGATCACAAAGGGTTTGTGGTCTTTGCTGGGTGTTTGTTCCCACAAGGTGCTGGTGCCCAGAACCTGGCCAAACAGACCTCCAGTGATCTGAAAATCCTCCAGCTGGATGTTACCAGTGATGAAGAGGTGGAGCAGGTGAGGAAGACTGTCCAGGAGAACCTGCAAGGGAAAGGTTAAAGTTGAACTCTGTAAAAAAAAAAAAGCTTTAATGTGTATGAAAGCTCAGTTCTGCCAAAAAAATAGATGAAATATTTGAAATGACTTGGGATGTGAAGCTAAAACATCAGAAATTATTACTAATCAAGCAATAATGTTGCAAAAAAGACTAAGTATTTAATATTGGCTGCAACTGTCAGAATTTAGACTTTGTAAATCAAACTTATGAAAAACAAACTCATGATCTAGTTTGTATCTGACTGTAGTTGTAGTTGATCAGTTATTAGGACCCGAGCACGAAGCATGCGAGGACCCTATTGTTCTGCAAGGAATTATTATTATTAGGACACGAGCACCAAGGGTGCGAAAACTCTATTGTTCTTCAAGGAATTATTTATTTATTTATTTATTTTCTCCGAAATGAATTGTCTTTTTGGGGACTTGCCCATACTCAAAAACTCATGAAAGTTGGCAGAAAAATTAGTCGGGTGTGAAATTTACTTGTGATATGGTGATTGGAAATGGGCGTGGCAAAATGGCTTGCTAGCACCCCCTACAGTGTAGCCCCGCCTCCAGTTTAACGTACATGTACGAAACTTGGTAAACATATGTAACTGACCAAGACCGACAAAAAAGTCTCTTAGAGCAATGCTTTCAAACAAACAGGAAGTCAGCCATTTTTATTTTCGTGGCCATTTTTTGCCATATATAGAAAATCATACACTTTGTATTCGAACAAACTCCTCCTAGAGATTTTACCTGATCAACTTCAAATTTGGTCAGTATCACCTAAACCCCATGAGGATCAAATTTTTTTTTAAATCCTGAGCTTTCGTTCAACAGTGTGGGAGTGGCAAGCCATCGAATTTCATCAAATTTTAATGTTTCACCATGAAACAGAAAGTTGTCATAACTCCATTGTCTAAGGTCCAATCTGTACAAACTTCACACGCTGATTAAGAGTCCCGCTCTAAAGACATCCACATGACAAAATCTAGCTATAGTCATAGCCCTATCTACTGGCAACAAGAAATGACATATTTTACGTTTTGATACACTACTACTAGGCCGTTGAACATATTGCCTTCAAGTTCAGTAAGAACAGCTATAACAAGTTGATGATGCATCATTGGGAAGCTTGTGCATTTTCGTGCAAAGTTGTAGGCGTGGCTATGCGGCGAATGTTGATGTTTCGCTGTGAAGCAGGAAATTATTACAACTCTGCTGTCCATCATCCAATCTGCCCCAAGCTTCACACGTTTGATAAGAGTCCTGCCCTGAAAATATCTATACAGATGCATTCGATAATAGTCACAGCGCCATCTACTGGCAAAAGGAAGTTATATACTTCCGAATTTGACGTGCTACTATCAGGCAAGCACCTATCATCACAAGCACCTCAAATTTGGTCAGTAAAGCCATAAGGCACATGTGTCAAACTCAAGAGCCTAAGGTGTATTAAAATGGTCTATGCCACTTTACAGTGTGCATTGACCATAAACTGCATCGCCCACAATACATTTCGATTACGCGAGAAGTGACGGCTTCCCGCCTCTAGATAGCAGTGTAGAGGCGGGAAGCCTTCAACTCGCTCATTGTCTCGGCATCCCGCCTCTAGATCGCAGTATATCCACATCAGTGTCGGCGATTTTCCCAGCAAGTGGAATTGAGAAATATCTACTTTTGATTCCAAAATGTCCAGGAAAAGAAAAGTTGATGCAGATGGAAGACAGTTTCAAGAAAGATGGGAGAGTGAATACATGTTTGTGCTTCAAGGAGCGAAACCGGTATGTCTTTTGTGTTATGAGGCGGTGTCGGTCTTTAAAGAGTACAATCTCCGTCGGCATTTTGACACTAAACATGGAGCTAAATATGCCAAATTTAGCCTCCAAGAAAAACAGCACATCGTCCAAGAATTAAAAGGCGGACTGCAATCGCAGCAGAATATGTTTACCAAAGCTACAGCTAAAAACAATGCAGCAGTGAAAGCAAGCTTTATTGTGGCTGAAAAAATTGCCCGAGCTTCAAAGTCGTTTTCAGAGGGTGCATTTTTGAACCAGTGCATGCTGAAGGTGTGTGAGCAGGTGTGCCCCGACCAGATACAAACTTTTAAAAATATCAGTTTGTCAAGAAACACCATCGCAGACCGAGTTAAGGAACTAGCGGGAAATTTGGCAACACAGCTGGCTGAAGAGACACGCAGTGACCTGGCATTTTCATTAGCTGTTGATGAAAGCACAGACAACGCGGATACAGCGCAGCTTTCCATTTTTATTAGAGGCGTGAAGTCGGACCTCTCTATCACGGAGGAGCTCTTGGACGTAGTTGCCATGCACGGGACTACAACGGGTCGGGACATTTTTGATGCGGTGGAGAATTCCGTGAGTAAAAATGAATTACCGTGGGAAAAGTTGGTGGGACTAACTACCGATGGTGCACCTGCAATGTGTGGAGGAAAAACAGGCCTGGTTGGACTAGTGAAGGAGAAAATGCAAACATATAACTGTCACACACCTCTGGTGACGTATCATTGTATTATCCATCAAGAAGCTCTCTGTGGAAAGGTTCTGGAGCTGGATGATATAATGACCACGGTTATGAAAGCAGTGAACTTCATTCAGTTCCAGCTGTTCTTGCAGGAGGTGGGCTCGGAGCATGGAGATGTGCCGTACCATAAAGAAGTAAGGTGGCTGAGTAGGAGCAAAGTCCTCAAACGTTTTTTTGAGCTTAGGGAAGAAATTGCGCTTTTCATGCAAGGTAAAGGAAAACCCTTGTCTGAACTGTCAGATCCGAAACTGGCTGTGTGACTTTGCTATGTTGTGTGACATAAGGGCGCATCTCGCCCAACTCAATCAGAGGCTGCAGGGACGCAAACAAGTCATCACGCAGATGTCCGACATGATCACAGCTTTCCAGCGTAAACTTGACCTTTGGAAGGCCCAAGTGAAACAGGATAATCTTGCCCACTTTCCTGTTTGTCAGAGCATCTCAGCCTCAGTTCCAGGTTCTTTTTCAAGTGCTCGGTTAGCTACCAAACTGAGCCGGTTAATGCAGGAGTTTGATCGGCGCTTCTCTGACTTTAAAGCACAGCACTCAGGCTTTGCCGTCTTTACCAATCCTTTCACCACCGACGTCAGCAGTGCACCTCATCACCTTCAGATGGAGTTAATAGAGCTGCAAAGCGATAGTGGTCTGAGAGCAAAGTTCCAGGATGCTGCAATTGAGGACTTTCACCGTCTGCTGCCCCCTGGTTTGATGCCACAGCTCCGACTTCATGCTGCTCGTGTTCTGTCCATGTTTGGGAGCACCTATCTGTGCGAACAGATGTTCTCAATAATGAATCTAAACAAGACCAAGCACAGATCACGCATCACCGATGACAACCTCCACGCCGTTTTAAGGATTGTCTCAGCACAAGACCTGAAACCAGACATTGACGCACTGGTGTGTGAGATGTTGTCTCAGGCTGAGGAGGGATCTACTGGGTGTGTTCAAGGACAGGCAGCATCACCTCATCAACTTGACCATATAGTTGTGAACTGAGACAACCCTTATTTTGTTATTTTTATTTAAATACATATACTACTTTACTTTGTATGTGTAGCAATGTATTCACTGTGCAGGTTTTTGTGTTCATGCAGACAAAAGTCTACTGTAATTAAACCATCTCTCATTAGTTGGATGTACATACGCCTTCTGCAAGGCTGTGTGCATCCATTTGTTTTTGTAAAATGCTACATCTGTCACGCATGTTCTTAGCAGCTCACAATTGTTGGTTGTGCTGTAGTTCTGCCTCTCTCGACGCTTAATGTTAAAAGTTAATGTCATAACTTGTTTGATCATATTTTTCTTTATTTACTTGAATAGTTTGATCGTTGATTGATGGAGTTATGTTGGTTTCTTAACCTGATAAACATATTTTTTACATCTATGCAAATGCATATCTTGTTATTTGTAACTTGAATAATAAACGATTACTTAACAATATTTTAAGAAATAGTTACATTTATTTTACATTACATTTAGTCACATTTATACTGTCTTAACAGTTACAACTGGCCCTTTGACGGTAACCATAATGCTGATGTGGCCCTCGGTGAAAATGAGTTTGACACCCCTGCCATAAGGCCTTGATGAAGCATTATTGTAAACATTGTGAGTTTGGGGCACATGGCACATAGTGGACAAAATAAGGTAAATCACAATCCCTCCGTCAGTGTCCATAATGCATGCAGATACAGAGCCTTGCATTTATCCAGGTGTGCAGTAGTGAGGCCAAAGTTGGCGCACGGCCCCATGGGCACACGCCCTGACGGGCGCCGGGGTGCGAGGGCCAATTCAACACTGCTTACAGCTTTAATTGTCATTGTTATTATTCATTCATTTTTGTTATGTACTGGGCATATTAATTTTGCCCATTTGAATGTTATTTTGTTGGTTTGTTGGTTTTTGTTTTTTTGATAAAACATGTTCAAAATAAAGACCCAACTCAACTCAACTCAACTCAACTCTCTTGCCTTGACTGTGAAATGCCTCTAAACCGTAAACATTTCCGGCCAGTTGGCACTCCGCGATATCACAGGCATCAGGGGGTGGCACCAGTCAACTCGCGGTGCGAGTTCAAATAACTGAACCCTCTCCCTTTTCCTACCCACATCCTGAATCCTCCCTCCCACTTCTCCAAATGGAAAAGTGGGCAGGGATGCAGAGAAAGCCTAGACAGGCCCAGGAACAGCATTACCATAGACATGGCACCATTCCTCAACTCTGCTTCCCCTACTCTCCCCTTTTCCCCTTTACGTAAAAAAAATATATACAAAAAAGATGTGAATAGCCAAGCAAAAAACGAATTAAACTTACTTATTTATTTATTTATTTATTTATGTATGTATGTATGTATGTATGTAATTAAATAACCTAAAAAATAACTGAACTCTATCCCTTTTTCTACCCACATCCTGAATCCTCCCTCCCATTTCTCCAAATGGAAAAGTGGGCAGGGATGCAGAGAAAGCCTAGACAGTGCTACCATAGACATGGCACCATTCCTGAACTCTGCTTCCCATCTTCCCTTTCCCCCTCCTTTCCCCTTTACAAAAAATATATACAAGATATGAATATCCAAACAGAAAACTAATGAAACTTTATTTTATTAATTTTATTTTTTATGTAATCAAATCACGCTAGAAAGAGAACAAAAACTCAAATCTGAGAATTAACTGAAAAAGAGCATGCAGAATGAAAACAGTCGGAAAAGAAAAGACTAAACATGTTAAGGGGAGAGAGGTAAGCATGGGAAGAGAGCTAATTTCATTCAAGAAGAAGGGGGTGATAGTGAGATTGAGGAAGTTTTCACTATCTTTCACATGAAGGCTAGTGACAGAGAGATAGTCATCCCTAAAGAAGAGCCTATTAAAAAAGAGCTAAAAGTAAATGGGAAAAATGTAACATTTGAAGTGGACACGGGCTGTGGGTACACCATAATGTCAAGGGGGCATTTTACAAGCAATTCAGTGATACCCACAAACCCAAGCTAGCCAAGTGCAGGATAAATCTCAGGATATACGGTGGCCACAGAGTGCTTGTATTAGAAGCAGCTAAAGTCAAAGTGGAACATGAAGGCATCGCCAAGATGCTAGTAGTGGTGGTTGTCAAAGGTTCAGGAACAAGTCTAGTGGGACGAGGGTGGATTAAAGCTCTCAACGTAAACTGGCGTGTACATAACGTGTACATAAGATAGAGGACAGAGAGGACCCTCTACAGAAAGTGCTGTCAAAACATGAAACAGTGTTTAAGGATGAGCTAGGAAGGCTTTACAGCAAAAAATACACATAGCCAGTGAGGCCACACCCTGCTTCTATAAGCCAAGGTCAGCACCTTTTGCTATGAAGAAAAAAGTAGAGCAGGAGCTAGAGAGGCTCTTACAGGAGAAAATTATAGAGCCAATGAAGTTCTCAGAATGGGCTGCACCCATTGTACCCGTCCTCAAGTCAGACTCCAGAACCAGAATTTATGGGGACTACAAGCTGACAGTAAACAAAGTGTCACCCATTGAACACCCATCTCAAAAATGGACAACTAAGGATTCCATACTCTCCTGGGTCCGTGAGTATGTTCTGAGAGAATGGGCAAATAACCTGGACAGAGATTTTATGCCCTATAAACAAAGACAACATGAGCTGAGTGTACAGGATGGATGTATGCTGTGGGGAGCCTGCATTGTGATACCAGAGAGGGGACGAGCTCCTATTATGGAACAGTTACATCAGTCGCACCCTGGGATGAGCCGCATGAAAGGCCTGGCAAGAGGTTACATGTGGTGGCCTCAAACGGACACAGGAAGAGGAGTGTGTGGTACCACCAGTGACCAGCATAGAGCCAGAGGACACAGGTACAACACCAGTGGATGATGAAGCTCTGCCTATTGTGAAACAAAACAAAGAGAGCAGTGCACCTGATGTTTCGCCAACTAAGGTGTTGTTCCGATCTCCAAGAAACAGGAAACCACCAACCTATATGAAACACTTTGTGAAGTGGACATGTTTAAGATACAAAGATGAGACACTGTTTTGTTGAGCACTGTGGTAGTTGTACAAATGAACCCTTTACCACATTTCTTTTGAGCATACTTGAGCCTGAACTGTTACAGGTGTTCAGATTTATATATGTAATATTTTTTGGGTTGTAAAAAAACAAACAAACACCAAAAGTAAACGGTTTTGGAATTGAAATATGTCCAATGATAAGCGTATGTGTTTAAACCTGTTTATGTTTGTGAGTATGGAAAGATTAGCAGTAAATAAGACCAGTGGTATTTCCTCTTTTGTTAAGTTACTCGAGCATTTGTTGTAGTGATATTGTGTTGAGTCACTGTAAACTACAGAGTAGGATGTTATGAAGTGACTGTTGGTTGTTATTACAGCCCAGAACCAATAGAGAGCTCCAGTGCCATACACACAGTAGGATTATCCAGAGTGAGGGGCCATGTGTACACAGCCGGTACAGCTAGGACTGCACCCCCACGTTGGGCATGTTGTAATGCTATGAAATTGTTCCTGCAATAAAGCCATTTCAACGGAAGATGAAGTCTTTGCATCTGGTAATTGATATCTGAAGATCACACCTTTCAATAAATTCAAATTCTCTATTCACCTCTACACCACCTCTACACTAACTGTACACACCTCCACACACCTCTATACACCTCTACACAGCCTCTACACCAACTCTATATTGCTTCTACACCACCGTTACATGACTCTACACCACCTGTACACACCTCTACACCACATCTAAGCACTTCTACACTACCTCTACAATACTTCTACACCGTTAAAAAAAAAAGAAAGAAAGAAAACTCAAAATTTTAATTGTAATTGTTATAGGCCTAGACTGCTGGGGGACTTCCCATGATGCACTGAGCTCCTCTCTCTTCTTCTCCACCTTCTTCTTTCCACACTCATGTCTCATTAATTCATGTTAAAGACTCGTTCTCCGGAGTCTTTGTGTTTTCTCATCCTGCAGGTCACTGTGGACCAATCTACTGCTGGGACCATGGTTGATACCCTGTGACATCATCATCATCATCATCATTACCATTATATTATTATTATTATTATTATTATTACTCTTACTCTTACTATTACTATCAACATCAATATCAATATTATCATTATTATCAGTGTTGTTATGTAGTAGTTGTTATAAATACTACAAACTATATTCCCTCTTTTATATAGCTGTTATTATTATTGTGGTTGAACATGTCTGTGTCCCTGTCCCCCACTCCCTTCCTCCCCCTCCCTTTCCCTCTCTCCCTCTCCCTATGCCTCTCTCTCTCTCTGTTAGGTTTTTGATCTTGGACCCAAGAGCGAAGCACAAACACAGAAAAGGTTTAACAGTTTATTATATTATTAGGCAACAGATGTCAGAGGCAGGTTGGTTGGTGTTGGTTCTGCGCAGAGAACGTGAGTCTGGAGTGTGTGTGTGGCCAGAGTCCCTTTGGAAGAGCAGGCACACTTTTGGAGTCACCAGCACCTTCTCTCCATCTCTGTAGGCAGTCAATGGATGGTGGTCGTTGAGAGCCTCAGGATCAAAAATGTCTGTGTCAGCATAGATGTCCTCCTCAAGCTCCAATGACCTAAAATGTTCCAGGTACCAAGATGTGAACTTTTTTCCAACAAAGGCCACTTAGCCAGGTTTAACAAATACAGTCACTATTTTTGTAGAATTCCGGCAGCCCGCTGCAGTGTCCAGCTGATATGATCATACCCTCTGAATAGCAGGTCACATGCAAATAAATGTCTTTAGTGAGAGACACACTAGTGAGGACATCACTCCACAAAGATGTGGAGACGTTCTCTGAATCACTCCCTGCAGAACAACACCCAAAGACGATGTTTTGATGTCAGTTACTTTCTCAACATGTAAAACTGGTTTGAAAAGACTATGGCAATCAAAGTGACATGCCATCATCTGTTTGTGTTTGGAGGACACTGTAAGAAGCACATTTTTAAAGTTCTGAACATCACAGGTGGTCTTCTTGAAAAAACTAAGCAGCGTAGAAGGTAAGGGTAATGTTCAATAAAGTGGTGCTTTGGACGCAAGTGGAAATCAGGAAAAGTGTCTGTGAGCAGCCTTCTATGATCTGACAATCTGATCTCCAGGTAGTGCAATATCTCCTCTGAAAACACAGGCGAGGTAACTATCTCAACAATTTCTTTGAGATCCATTAATATTTCCCATGCTGGTTCTTGTTCCGGAACACTGTTTCCAATGAAAAGAGGCATGAATCTTAATAGGGTCCAATTTTCATGGCCATTCCCCCTACACTGCCCTTACCCAAACTTGCTTTAGAAATCGTCTTTGGTTTATTCACCCTGTCTGAGTACTTGTAAGGAAAAGACGTTATAATCCTATTAAGTCTTTCCAAAGTAATGAAGCCTTTAGAAATCAATTTCTTAAGACAGAGGGACAGTTCTACTGGAATCACACCTTCAAAAAAGTCATGCAATATGTATAGAGGAAATCCAGTGACAGCGTGAAAATATGACAGGTGCTTACTTAGTACACATTCACTTTTAACACCATTTACATGTGGAACTTTTTCATTATTAAGGTGCAGCAGAATTGCATTGTGATGTTCTTGTCATGGTTCTGTATTTAGGTTGCCTGTTTCCTGTTTTATTTTTAAAGTATTTTCCCTGCCATGTGCATTTGCTTTGCATTTCCTGTATTTGGTTGTGATCTTTAAACCATTTGTACTCCTGTCTCTGTTTCTGTCTTCCATCTTTTTAGTTCTGTGTTTGTTTGCTCTGTCTTATTATTAGTTTATCCTCACATTTTCCCTTTTCCCTTCTCTTCATTTTCCCTCCTCTGTGATTGTCTGAGTGTTTCCACCTGTCTCTGATTGTCTCCTCCTCTCTGTGCCACCTGTGTGTCATTGTCTCGTTACTCTGTGTATTTAAGTCTGTTTGGTTCTGTCCTCTGTGTACCTCCATGATATTCTGTTTACCCTGCCGTACGTTGCCTTGCCCTGCCTTGCCCTGCCTTGCCCTGCCTTGCCCTGTTTTGTCCAGTTTTGCTCCACGTAAGTTTTGTCCTTGTGTTGTTTCTTCCTGCCCTTTGGGTTTTGCCTTGCCCCTCCTCTGAAGTATTTGGATTGTTTGTTTTTTGTTCTTTGCATTTTTTCAGTTCATTGGATATTTTTGAACTGCACATAACAATTCTCTGGAGTGTAGGTTGAATTCAGAAATAGTAGTTGCAATTCCGTCTTGACCTATCAAACAAAATCTACAGAATTTGTCAACTCTGAAACTCCTGAAAACCTGCAAGTCCATGAGCTCCTAAATGATCAGCACAGACACAAAATACTGTACCTTTTACATAGTGATCAAGGGACTTAATATCCTTAACTAGTGGATCAAGAAACTTTTCATAACCAAACTGCTTAACATCAGAGGTATTTCCAAGGAGAGCCAAATAAATTGAATGTTCACTCCGATTCACGGAAACATAAACAAATGTTTTTTTGAAGTCCTGTCATACAAAAACTCAGTTGGTTCAATTATGGGGAAATGCTCCCAAAGTAATAGTTTCTCCTATAGTCAGTTGATGATGTACTGTTCTGATGTTGAAATTACAATTGGATTTGTTTGAAAAGCAATGTTACTTATCTCTTGAATAACATGTTCCTCAATTTCAATGTTCTGTTTGGCAAGAACATCTTTGATAACTGCAGAAGTGTGAAACTTCGAAAAGGACAAAATAAATACTTCAATTATTGCCTGGATTGCATATTTAGAAACATGTAACTTAAATTGCATACGGAGAAAAAGGGATGCTAGTTTGCGATCAAGTGTTTCAAAATCTATATTCTCTACACAATCAGCTAAACTATTTTCCGTGGAGTCTAATCTGGGACTACTAGTTAATGAAACCCCAGGCTCAACTGCATCATAACTTGACTGATCAGCATCATTTGTATGGACACCACTGACTAATGTTGGAAAATCTCTCAGCGCATGACTTTTATGTTTCCGTGTCACGTGACCAGTAAAGCTGTTAACGGGGTTAGTTTTAAAGCTGCACCTTATGAATGGGGAGCACACTGCTTCTTTATTTCTACGATGATGATGCAAATTAATTAATTTTTTTTTTTTTTTACTGCAAATGTCTTTGAATTGGCAGAACCAGCAGTGAAATGTTGAGTTCTCTTTCCTTGGGACAGTCCTGTGTACTCTTGTAAGGTGGGATTTCAATGCACCAAGTGTTCTGTGTGGATGCAAGGCCAGTTTGCTTCTCCTCTGTGATGAAGGCAGTAGTGCTTCAGGAGAACAGCCTTGTTGGTGTTTTCAAACTTACAGAATGTACAATGCATTAATTTCAATCTGAAAGACAAAGGTGAAATAAGATGGAAATTAGAAAATTTCTGTCTTTACAAATTACAAAAAATTCAGAATTATGTGCTCCAAATCCAGAGGACAAACATCTAAAATGAATCAAAACAAATATTTAAACTGTACATGGTGTCCAATTTCCGGGTTAAATGTCCCATAAATTTTTATTGATCTCACGACTTGAAATAGAAGTGCTATTACTCTCTTTTTACCACCTTTTCGGATCGTAAAATTACAACACCTTACAGTTGTGCAGACGGCTAAGCAAATTCCAGCATATGCAACAAGCTTACAATGACAAGCATCTAATATCCTGAAACTAAAATGCAAACTTTTTCTCACCAAGGATTGGAAAAACGGCTGAATTTTCTCTGCTTCCCTGGAAAAAAAACATACAATATTAAACTCAAAATAAGGCAGTGCTCTTTTTTTCTTCAGGACTGTCTATTTCATCAATCTGCAGATTTGTTTACGATTTCTTAAAGCTATGGTCTAAATATTACAATTGAATCTGTGCAAAATTGTATAAAATACAGCTTTTAAGTCAAAGAACAAACGGACAACCCTGGAAATGTACAGTTACATTATTATTAAAATATGCTACTTCAATAGACCAGCTCCACAGAGCTGTCTCAGCGCGGTCTCTCTGCTCTGCTCATTGCTGTCTTCACCAGATTTTCTCCTCTACCTCAAATTATAGCAGGAACCAACTCATACATTATCTTTTTTTTCCTCTAGTAAAATAAAATATAGCAGATGACTAGGTTTCGATTGAAATAACACAAATTAGTGGAAAAATAAAGCCCTAAATTGACGACATAATATACAGGTTATTAGGCCGTTAGCTGAAGCCAAATTACAACAGTTTCCACACCACTGTTAGTAAATGACTAATATAAGGAAACAACATAGCTTGTTAACTTTATAGTTTTATTAAATTCATCTGGATTCAGCTAAAAGTGGTAAAGTAAACGTGCTTGTTGGAAAGGTAGCTCTTTGCCCAGACAGGTCTTATTAGCGTATAATGTTAGCTAATTAAGCTAGCTACAGACCTCTACATGACTCTGCATCGCCTCTACAACCCTTTACACTCCCTCTACACCACCTCTACATGACTCTACACCGCCTCTACACCACCGCTACACACCATGTCTACACACCTCTATACGAGTTCTACACCATGTCTACACGCCTCCACACCACTCTATACTCCTCTACTACATGCCTCTACAACACCTCTACACACCTGTGCACACCTCTAAATCACATCTACACACTTCTACACCACCTTTACACACCACACAGCCCTACAAACCTCTAAGCCAACTCTACACATCTGCACACCACCTCTACACGCCTCTACTAATCTCTAAAGACTCTACATGCCTTTACACCACCTCTAAACACATCTACACTCCTCTACATGCCTTTACACCACCTCTAAACACATCTACACTCCTCTACATGCCTTTACACCACCTCTAAACACATCTCTAAACGGACTCCACACGCCTCTATACCTAAACCGTCTCTACAACACCACCCCTTCACCACCTCTGCACACCTCTATCCCAAGTCTACACATCTCTAAACAGACTCTACACTCCTCTACAAGCCTCTACACCTCCTCTTCACCACCTCTAAACACATCTACACCCCACCTCTGCACACCTCTACACCACCTTTACACCAGCTCTAAATCACCTCTTACTGACTCTGTACACCTCTAAATGACTCTACACTCCTCTACATGCCTCTGTACCACCTCTTCACACACCTCTACACACATCACACACCCCCTACACACACCTCTACACACATCACACACCCCCTACACACATCACACACCCCCTACACACACCTCTACACACATCACACACCCCCTACACACACCTCTACACACACATCACACACCCCCTACACACACCTCTACACACATCACACACCCCCTACACACACCTCTACACACATCACACACCCCCTACACACACCTCTACACACATCACACACCCCCTACACACACCTCTACACACATCACACACCCCCTACACACACCTCTACACACATCACACACCCCCTACACACACCTCTACACACATCACACACCCCCTACACACACCTCTACACACATCACACACCCCCTACACACATCACACACCCCCTACACACACCTCTACACACATCACACACCCTCTACACACATCACACACCCCCTACACACATCACACACCCCCTACACACATCACACACCCCCTACACACACCTCTACACACATCACACACCCCCTACACACACCTCTACACACATCACACACCCCCTACACACACCTCTACACACATCACACACCCCCTACACACACCTCTACACACATCACACACCCCCTACACACACCTCTACACACATCACACACCTCTACACACATCACACACCCCCTACACACACCTCTACACACATCACACACCCTCTACACACATCACACACCCCCCCTACACACACCTCTACACACACATCACACACCCCCCCTACACACACCTCTACACACACATCACACACCCCCCCTACACACACCTCTACACACACATCACACACCCCCCCTACACACACCTCTACACACACATCACACACCCCCCCTACACACACCTCTACACACATCACACACCACCTCTACACACATCACACACCACCTCTACACACATCACACACCACCTCTACACACATCACACACCACCTCTACACACATCACACACCACCTCTACACACATCACACACCACCTCTACACACCACCTCTACACACATCACACACCACCTCTACACACCACCTCTACACACCACCTCTACACACATCACACACCCCCTACACACATCACACACCACCTCTACACACATCACACACCACCTCTACACACCACCTCTACACACCACCTCTACACACATCACACACACCTCTACACACATCACACACCACCTCTACACACCACCTCTACACACCACCTCTACACACATCACACACACCTCTACACACATCACACACCACCTCTACACACATCACACACCACCTCTACACACCACCTCTACACACATCACACACCACCTCTACACACCACCTCTACACACATCACACACCACCTCTACACACCACCTCTACACACCACCTCTACACACCCCCTACACACATCACACACCACCTCTACACACCCCCTACACACATCACACACCACCTCTACACACCCCCTACACACATCACACACCACCTCTACACACATCACACACCACCTCTACACACATCACACACCACCTCTACACACCCCCTACACACATCACACACCACCTCTACACACATCACACACCACCTCTACACACACCCCCTACACACACCCCCTACACACACCCTCTACACACACCCCCTACACACACCCCCTACACACACCCCCTACACACACCCTCTACACACACACCCTACACACACCCTCTACACACACCCCCTACACACACCCCCTACACACACCCTCTACACACACCCCCTACACACACACCCTACACACACCCCCTACACACACCCTCTACACACACCCTCTACACACACCCTCTACACACACCCCCTACACACACCCCCTACACACACCCCTTACACACACACCTAAACAAACTCTACGCACCATCTTTGCACACCTCTGCACCATACACCCCTACACACCTCAAAACCAACTCTACACATCTGCACACCTCTACACACCTTTGCACCACCTTTCTCTGCACCAACTCTGCACCACCTTTACACCACCTCTGGACCACAAACCCCTACACCACCTCTGGACACCTACACCAGCTCTACACTCCCCTACATGCCTCTACAACACCTCTGCACCACTTCTACACATCTCTGCACCACTCTACACCACACACCTCTACACACCTCTAAACCAACTCTTCACATATCTACACACAACCTCTACACACCATCTCTAAACACCTCTAAAAAGACTCTACACACCTCTACACACATTGAAAGCAACCCGTCACATATATACACACAACCTCTGCACATGTTTACACCACACACCACTACACACTGCTAAACAAACTCTACACACCGCCTCTACACCACCTTTGCACACCTCTACACAACTCTAAATCACATCAACAAACCTCTACACCACCTTTACACACCACACACCTCTACACCACCTTTACACACCACACACCTCTACACCACCTTTACACACCACACACCTCTACACCACCTTTACACACCACACACCTCTACACCACCTCTACACCATATCTACGAACCTCTACACCATATCTACGAACCTCTACACACCGCCTCCACACCCCGCCTGTACACACCGTCTCTACACACCACGTCTACACACCTCAACACATCTCTAAACCAACTATATACTCCTCTTTATGCCTCTCCACTACCTCTACATCACCTCTACACAGCACCTCTACAGACGTCTACACCCCTCTGCACCACCTACACACACCCCCTACACACACCTCTACACACACCCCCTACACACACCTCTACACACACCCCCTACACACACCTCTACACACACCCCCTACACACACCCCCTACACACATCTACACACACATCTTCGCACACCCCTACACCACCTTTACATAACTCTACATACCTCTACACCACACACCTAAACAAACTCTACGCACCATCTTTGCACACCTCTGCACCATACACCCCTACACACCTCAAAACCAACTCTACCCATCTGCACACCTCTACACACCTTTGCACCACCTTTCTCTGCACCACCTCTGCACCACCTTTACACCACCTCTGGACCACAAACCCCTACACCACCTCTGGACACCTACACCAGCTCTACACTCCCCTACATGCCTCTACAACACCTCTGCACCACTTCTACACATCTCTGCACCACTCTACACCACACACCTCTACACACCTCTAAACCAACTCTTCACATATCTACACACAACCTCTACACACCATCTCTAGATGCCTCTAAACACCTCTAAAAAGACTCTACACACCTCTACACACATTGAAAGCAACCCGTCACATATATACACACAACCTCTGCACATGTTTACACCACACACCGCTAAACAAACTCTACACACCTCTACACGCATCTACACACCGCCTCTACACCACCTTTGCACACCTCTACACAACTCTAAATCACATCAACAAACCTCTACACCACCTTTGCACACCACACACCTCTACACCACCTTTACACACCACACACCTCTACACCACCTTTACACACCACACACCTCTACACCACCTCTACACCATATCTACGAACCTCTACACACCATCTACGAACCTCTACACCCCGCCTCCACACCCCGCCTGTACACACCACGTCTACACACCTCAACACATCTCTAAACCAACTATATACTCCTCTTTATGCCTCTCCACTACCTCTACATCACCTCTACACAGCACCTCTACAGACGTCTACACCCCTCTGCACCACCTACACACACACCTCTACACCACACACCTCTACATCACCTTTACACACCTCTACATACCCCTACACCTCCTCTACATCATACATCCCTAGACAAATCTAAACCATCTCTACCCACCTCTACACACGACCTCTACACCACCTCTGCACACCTCAACACCATCTCTACACCACCCTACACTAATCTAAACCAACTCCACACACATCTACACACCACCTCTACACCACGTGTACACCACCTCCACACACATCTACACACCACCTCTACACCACGTGTACACCACCTCCACACACATCTACACCACACGTCTACGCCACGTGTACACCACCTCCACACCAATCTACACCACACGTCTGCACCACCTCTATACACCTCGAAACCAACTCTACAACACCTCTACACATCTTTACACCACCTCACACTGCCTCTACACCACCTTTACACACCTCTATACCACCTGTACATGACCGTATGACAACTCTACATGCCTCTACACATATCTACACACCACCACTATAACACCTCTGCACGCCTCTACATCACTGTTAGGCAACTCGACAAACCTCTACACTCCTCTATTACACCTCCCAGAAATGATAAATTAGGGTTAATCCGTATGTTTCAGGCTTTTTTGGTACTCTGGTCACCTGGCCTCATGAGGCCTTCTCTTTCCTCAGGTCGCCCTCGTGTGTTTCTTCTCTGTGTTTTATTTTCATTCATGTTAAATTTAAGCTCATGCACTTAAGAAGTTTCATTTACCAATACCATACTATTTTCTTCCACTTATCCGGGTCCGGGTCGCGGGGCAGCAGTCTCAGCAGAGAAGCCCAAACCTCCCTCTCCCCAGCCACCTCCTCCAGCTCTTCAGACGGTACACCGAGGCGTTCCCAAGCCAGCCGAGAGATATAATTCCTCCAGCGTGTCCTGGGTCTACCCCGGGGTCTCCTCCCAGTGGGACATGCCTGAAATACCTCCCCAGGGAGGCGTCCAGGGGGCATCCTTGCCAAATGCCCGAACCACCTCAGCTGACTCCTCTAAATGTGTAGGAGCCAAATTCACAATCTATGATTAAGTGAGATGAATATCTAAAAGCCTTTAAGATCAATATGAGCCGACTGGTGAGAAAAGAGGCGTATGGATGAACAAATCCGAACGACTATTGAATGTAATAACCTGCTTATCCTAATTTTAGGGTTAAAATTTAATAACACTATCCGACACCAACTCTATCAAAGCCACACTGTATGTATACAAGCCTGATGTGAATGCGCTGGTTTGGGCTCTCAGCAATGGATCCTCTGGGACGTTGTGATTTCTCCCAGGGCACAGCGTCCGACACAGCGGGCTCTCTGAACACTGTGGCGAAGGGAGATTCTCGGCAGCGTCGTTAGTACAGGAGGTCAGGGGTCACTTGGCTGACCCGGGTGAAGAGCGGAGTTGGCAGGTGATCAGACTCCCTGCCGATTCGGTTATTGCTCGGATGTTGATATTCAGAGCTGAGTGTGGATAGTTCACTTGTCTCGACAAACTTGTTAAAAAGTCTTGAAAAAATTGACAGTGGGCAGTCAATTTTAGTTACAAGGCCATTAAACAAAAGCTTGTCAAGGCTTTAGCACTTGATTTGAATTTAAAGAATGGTGAGTGAAAATCAGGAACGAAACTTGGAACAATATAAGAAAAACTTGAAACGAAAAGTTACAGAAAGTTAAATGAAGAAAAACGACAGACTTTAAACACAACAGATTTTAGAGTAGATTCAGAGCATTTAGAACAGCAACAGCTGAGCGGATCTAATTTGCTGCAGTCAAATTTGAACAAAGAACAATGACCGCGTGTAAGGTTTTATACTTTGCATAGTCGGGGGCGTGACTGCATTCCAGTGAGCCACGGGTCGAGGTTGAAGGTTATTTATGGCTTCAATATAAGTATGACATACAAAGAAAAATGAAACAGAAAGCAAAATTATACTAAACGTTTCTAAAATATAGATTTTACACATATAATTAAGTTATTCTCAGCATGCAAATGATTATTACGACCTTAGGTGAAGACTGCATTGGTGAAATGGTGAATACAGTATAAGTACTTTTAATTTAATACATTTTAAGCGTTTAAAGTAACTTGAACATAAGGTCACGTTGTGAAATCTTTTTACTTCAAAACCAATAGGTGGCAATGTTGGTCCATGGTAAAACTGTCAATTAAAATGAAAATCTGGAATTTGGACAATTTTAATCACAGATATCAAACCAAGACTAAAACAATTCAAATCACTTACTGAATAATATTATATGAATTCTGATTGACTTAAACGTTGTTTTATATGCAATTTTAAGTTTTGTCTCATAGAGGAGTTGTTTCTGAATCTGATAGTTTAGGTCAGACCTAAGATATCAGGAGGATTTATAACACCTTTGGCATGTCATAACATCATGGTCCAGAGACAGCAGAGCTAGAGTGGAGGAGGATTTATGGTTAATGTGATAATACATTTAATATAAAAAATTAAAACATAAGAAACCTCTGTATAACACAAGATTATGAAATGATATTAGTTTTAATAAGAGTTTTTCATTGTCTTTGAAGAGTTCAGGAATTGTTCTTATGAGATGTCTTCTGGAGTTTGGTATGGGGAGGTCACAAAGGGAGTAGTTGAGACCTTAGTTGACAAAGTCTAGTCTTGGAGGTGGTTTGCTCCCCAGTCCCTGCAGCCTACATGTCAATGTATCCTTGAGCAAGATACTGAACCCTAAATTGCTCCCAATGGCTGTTCCATTGGTGTGTGAGTGTTTGTGTGAATGGTTACTGCTCCTAATGAGCAGGTGACGCCTTGAATGGTGCGAATGCCACCACTGTATGAATGTTGGTGTGAATGGGTGAATGCTAGCTTGTGTTGTAAAGCGCTTTGAGTGGTCAGTCAGACTAGAAAGGCGCTATATAAGTACAGTCCATTTACCAATTTACCATCTTGTGTGATTGAGGGTGTTATCAGTAGACCATTTAGTTCTTGGACTGTAAAGCATGTATGTAGACAGTAGATAATGTAATAATAATAACACATTTTATTCATGGGCACCTTTCAAGACATTCAAGGACACCTTACAAAAACACAGAATAAAATCAAACATTCAGTACAGAAAAGATGATAGGATAAAATAGGATAGATAAAGTTGCAGGGTGGGGATCAGTTTGGATAGGCCAGTTTGATGAGGTGTGTTTTAAGATGTGATTTAAATGAATGAAGACAGTCAATATTTCTGATGCTTTGTGGGAGGGAGTTCCAGAGGCGAGGGGTTGCATGGCGTAAGTGTTTGTATTTTGTTGTTAGCTGCCTTTAAGTAGGAATTAAGAACAGGCTGCTAGTGATGAGGGGCCTCATTTCTAAAGGTTGCAGTGCACAAAAAAGTAGCGTTAACGGGGGTGAAATGTGTGTTAACATCTTTCACCACAAATAAAGGTATTTATAAAGAATTTCTATGCAAAAAAAGGTTCAGATTTCTACGTCTACTTTCTCCCTGCTGTAGAGTCAGAATCAGAGACACTGGTTTTATCACTAAATAAAGTTCAGTCAGAATGTAAAACACAAATCAGCACATATATTTCATAATGTATAGGCCTGCCTCTGATCATAGATAGTCTATATTTATATTTAGAGCCTAAATATATAAATGTAATTTAATGTCATTATATTGTTTGATGCAGATATGATTGAATTATTTGAGGATTGTTGATAAGATAAGATATCCCTTTATTAGTCCCACAGTGGGGAAATTCACAGTATTGCAGCAGCACAGTGTACAGAAGCACAGTGGGGGAGGGGAAATATTAAAAAAATACAGTACAATAAAAAGTTTCTCAAAAATATTTCACAAATACTATAACAAAAGTGTCTCAGTATTGCACAGACAATAAAAAAGTACAATAAATTGTTTGGTCTACTAGGAGCAGTGCTGATTCTACAGTCTAACAGCTGCAGGAAGGAAAGACTTGCGAAAGCGCTCCTTCACAATCTTTGGGTGAAGCAACCTGTCGCTGAAGAAGCTCTCCAGTGCTGTTATTTGGTCCCGCATCGGGTGGGAGTGATTGTCCATTATGGATGACAGCTTAGTTGTCATCCTCCTTCCTCCCACCGCCTCCACTGGGTCCAGGGGGCATCCCAGGACAGAGCTGGCCTTCTGTTTCAGCTTGTGTCTTTTCCTGTCCGACACTGAGATGCCGCTGCACCAGCAGACCACACCATAAAAAAATGGCTGATGCCACCATGGTGTCATAAAATGTCTTGAGGAGTGCTCCCTGCACTCCAAAGGACCTCAGTCTCCTGAGCAGATAGAGTCTGCTCTGGCCTTTCCTGTAAAGTGCAGTGGTATTGTCTGTCCAGTCCAGTTTATTGTTCAGGCGAACACCCAGGTACTTATAAGATGTCACCATCTCAATGTCTGTTCCCTGAATGTTCACCGGGTCCGGGGGGGAGTGTGTGTGCCTGCGGAAATCAACCACCAGTTCCTTTGTTTTCCCTGCGTTGATCTGGAGTTGGTTCCGCTGGCACCAGTCCACAAAGTCCTGCGTCAGTTCTCTGTATTCCCTGTCGTACCCATCTGTGATGAGACCAACGATGGCAGAGTCGTCAGAGAACTTCTGCAGGTGACAGGTGGGTGAGTTGTAGTGGAAGTCTGCAGTGTAGAGGGTGAAGAGGAACGGAGCCAGGACCGTTCCCTGTGGGGCCCCCGTACTGCAGACAACCATGTCGGACACACAGTCCTGTGACCTCACATACTGTGGACGGTTGGTGAGGTAGTCCAGTATCCAGCATGTGAGGTGCTGGTCCACACTGGTGTGCTCCAGCTTGTCCCTCAGAAGCTGAGGCTGTATTGTGTTGAAAGCACTGGAGAAATCAAAGAACATGATTCTCACAGTACTTCCTGGCTTCTCCAGGTGAGAGAGGGCTCGGTGTTGGAGAAAGATAAGATAAGATAAGATCGTCCACCCCGATGCCGGGTTGGTAGGCGAACTGAAGCGGGTCCATCGCTGGGCTCACCAGGGGGCGGAGATGAACTAGGACCAGCCGGTCCAGGGTCTTCATCAGGTGGGATGTTAGAGCCACCGGAGTCTTGGGGACAGGTACCATGCAGGATGTTTTCCACATCTGTGGCACTCTCACCAGCTTCAGGCTCAGGTTGAACATGTGTTCAACTATCCCACACAGCTGGTCTGCGCAGGACTTCAGGAGCCTGGAGCTGATGCCATCCGGACCCGCAGCCTTCCTCGCCTTCATCTTCCTGAGCTGATCTCTCACCTGGAGAGTTGTGAGGGACAGGGTGGAGCAGGGGGGCTGTGTGCTGAAGTTTGTGGATGGGGGGGTTGATGGTGTTGAGCTGATGAGATGAGCAGTGGGGGGTGGCTGTGAGCTGAGTGTTGCAGGAAGAGAGGTGGAGGAGGGGGTGGGGGTGGGGCAGTGTCCTGGAGGTGCCAATGAAGGGGGTTGCAGCAGGCCTGGCTGGGCTGGGGGAGGGGCAGATGACTGATCAAACCTATTGAAAAATAAGTTCAGGTCATTCACCCACTGTTGGTCCCCCACAGCCTGGGAGTTTGGTTCCTTGTGGCGAGGATGGTTTTCAGGCCTTTCCAAACTCCACTGATGTTGTTCTGCTGCAGCTGATCCTCCATCTTCCTCCTGAAGCTGTTCTTCCCCTCCCTGATCCTCCTCCTTAACTCTTTCTGCACATTCTTCAGCTCCTCTTTATTTCCTGACTTAAAGGCCCTCTTCTTCTCCTTGAGGAGAGCCTTTATGTCAAGGTTAATCCACGGTTTGTTGTTGGAAAAACACCGTACAGTCCTGGTGGGTGTTCTCCACACAAAAGTTAATGTAGTCTGTAATACAGTCAGTGAGACTGTTGATGTCCTCCCCATGAGAATCACAGAGTTCCTGCCACACAGTTGTATCAAAACAGTCCTTCAAGGCCTCGTCAGCCTCGTCAGACCATCTCTTCACTGTGCGGGACACAGCTGGTTGCCTGTGTACGAGAGGTTTGTACACAGGCAGGAGATGAACCAGGTTGTGGTCTGATCTTCCCAGGGGGGGAGGGTTGATGAGGTGTATGCCTCCTTGGTGTTGGCATACAGTAAATCCAGTGTTTTATTGTCTCTGGTGCAGCATGTGACATACTGGGTGAAGGTGGGCAGAGTGGAAGATGGAGCGGCGTGATTAAAGTCCCCTGATATAAGAAGGAGGGCCTGTGGATGCTGAGTCTGCAGCCTGCCTGTGACAGAGTGGAGGACATCACAAGCTGCTTCAGCGTTAGCAGAGGGGGGGATATACGCAGCTACCGCAATAACATGCGTGAATTCCCGCGGCAGGTAATAGGGTCTCATGCTAACGGCTAACAGTTCAATGTCCTTACAGCAGAGTTGTTCTTTAATAGTGATGTGCCCAGAGTTACACCATCTATCATTCACAAACACTGCCAGCCCTCCTCCTTTCCTCTTACCACTCTCCGTCGTCCTGTCCGCGCGCAACAGCTTGAAGCCGTCCAGCGCTGCAGCCGTGTCCGGAGTTAGCGCGGTCAGCCATGTTTCCGTAAACAACATAATGCTGCACTCCCGGTATTCCCTCTGGTGCCGGGTCAGCGCCGCTAATTCGTCCATCTTATTGGGGAGAGATCTCACATTGCCCATGATGATGGACGGGAGGACTGGTCGATATCTCCTCCTTCTAGCACGACCCTCGGCTCCGGCACGGGTCCCCCGTCTCCTCCGCTTCAGCTCTCAGGGGAACATCGGGTCTCTCGTGGGGCAGCACCGCTATGTTACGGAGCCCTAACAGCTGATCCCTACTGTAAACAATAGGGCCATGGCAGCGCACGAGGTCCCCAGACACGGTCAGGTTAGAAAAAAGCAGCAACAAACAAACAGCAGAAGGCCAAAGCAAAAACCGACTGCTTGGCCTCCATAGTGCAAAGAGCACCCCTCAAGACAGAAAAGGAAGAGTTAAAAATGACACACTAGACACAGTAGGAACAGGAAAAAGCTCAAAAGGTGAGCGGGAGCTACTGCAACAGGCTGCCACTAGCGCAGCACCATCTTGCAAGGAGAGTTGCAATTGTTGATGTTCCATCTTTAATTGAATGTCAGCATTGTGTATCAATCAGGAGGAGAGACTTTTCCTCTGTGTGTCAAATTTTTTTTATTTTTAAAGGCTAAAAACCAACAAATATGGACAGAAGCAGAATATTTGGTTGATAAAAACATTTTCTGAATTTTAGGAACCATTCCATCTATCTTTTTTCAACTTTCATGTCTGACCTTCTTTTTGACTCTGCAACAGTTGGTTGTTTGATCCAACCCTGTTCACCATCCACCACATGCTTCTGTCAGACAAACTGCTGGAGACACAGCTGACTTGTCCTTTAACTGTGTTTTATTAACACACTGCACAACATCAACATGAGCTCTGAGCAAGTAACACCAGAGAATCTCAACCAACCTTGTTGATCACTCAAACTGTGACACCGTAGCTACTAATTCTAGCTCTCTGATTGGCTAGACAGCATGTCAGTCTACAGTATTACCCAATACCTTGACAGCTTTCCATCAGCCTGTTTCCTTTTATTTGATATTCCACTGCTAAGCCCTCCAAACTAAACAGTTTTACGGTGATGAGAACCTCTAACTCACACTCTGCAAACTCTGCTTTCTTCTTCCCACTCATCATCATCATCACTGATAGTCCAACAAAGGCTCCTTAACAATGTCAGTATATTCATGAGACATTCAGCATTGACTATTTATGGATGATTGTGGGACGATACTGGGTGGAGTAGTGGGATGACACTGGGAGGAGTGATGGGACGACACTGGGACCTGGCAGGAGTAGTGGGACGACACTGGGAGCTGGGAGGAGTAGTGGGACTTCAAAAGTTTAGGAGTCTAGAAGAAAACCACCATCAGTGAAATCTAGTTTTTCTAGAATAACTATCAAACTAATAATGATACCAATGTGATCAAGATTCTAGGGACAAGTTTTCATGGTCCAGGAGTCACATATGAGGGTCAGCTTATTAGGAGACTGTCGATTTTAGGGGACATGATGGGGAACCTGAGCTGCCTTGGCGGAGGGTTTTTTTCTCAGAGATGTCTAGATGATCAATAAATCTGGAACTCATCAAACAAACTTAGACTAAATATCTCGGTGGGAGTGATTTTTAATTTTCAGCTCACCACGAAATCTGACAGCTTGAACAAATCTGCAGAGATGAACAGAAAATTTTCTCCAGTCCAACAAAGGATCAATTTCAGAGATGGATCAGTTTAGAGGCGTAGCTGTGATTTTAGTTTCTCCGTATCAGAGGTGTTCTGCTCATCAGCTGGATGTTAGAAGGCTTAAAGCTGGCTTATGGATTCTGACTCATTGGTAAGATAAAAAGAAAGCGATTGACTATTTCACGCGGGTATGATGATACTGTGGTTTAACCCTAACCTCCCCCACCATGTCTGACTGAGGAGTCCTGCTCTGGTTGGTGACATATTTCTATTCCTGGTAGCATAAGCTCACCAGAGGCTGACAGCCTCAGTCGTGTTAACACTGTCTGGGACCAGGATTATGAGGCAGGGTTAGTTGATCACTGATCCATTCACAATCATCACTGCGTCGGTCTGAACTGTTGGCCGAGTGTCACTGATTTGGAATCCTGGAACTAGTCTCAGCCCTCCTGCACCAGTGCTGGTTATTACCCCCTCTGAAACAACACAGAGTAGATGAAGACGTCCAGCTACGTTTATTTATATCCCATGAACCATCACCTTCATCAAACAGAGGTCTTATGATTAAGTAGTGGAGCCTCTTGAATCTTTGCTGGTTGCTCTATATTTTACCATTAGTCACAATATTCTAGGTCCAGGAAGCCATAAATAAATAGATAAATAAATAAAAATGTTAGAACGTATTATTATTATTTCCTGCCTCTGTAGTGATGAAATAATACCTTGATTTTACAACTTGCGAATTACAACTTTAAGGGCATGGTGATGAATAAGTTCATGTTTCAATAATTTCTATTATTATGATAACGTGGACAGTCCCTGTTTAACTTTGGCAGAGCTGCTGTATGGTTTCTGCCAGTTTCAAGCAGTGTAGGATCCGGGTTCTCTCTCTCTGGAGCTCCTCTGGACTCACTTGGCCCACCAGCTTGGTAGAGAAGAGGATGAGGTCCTGCATGAAGAGGCCCACAGGACCTCTGGGTGCAGCAGGCATCTGGGTCAGAGTGCAGGAGTCAAAGTGAAAGTTGATGTTCTTGGCTCTGGGCAGGCCTGGTCCTCTTTCCTCAATCCACATCAGAGATCTTGACAGACAGAGATGTTAGAATTAAAAGATGTATTAGTGAGCAGCTGGTCAGCTAGAACTGATGTAGTGCTGCTGACCAGGTCCAAAGCTGGACTGGACTGATGAATGGACTGACACATACGCTCTACAGAAATCTCAATGCGACACATTTTTATTTCCATTTTTCACAAGTAAAACTTTGTGCTCAAAAAGACATTTCTCTTTTTAAGCACAGATGTATTCAAATCTCTGTTGAGCGAGGGTCTGACTACAGGAGCTGATTTAACCCCTTCTGGTCTGAAGCCTCCTGGTCTCATCAGACTCATCAGGATGGCTCACATTAATATCTAACATGTTCGATATGTCATGTCTGATGATCACATCAGCACCTCTCAACAGGACAACAGCTAATGAGACATCCCAGAGCAGCAGATGGTGCTGCCAAACAACAGCAGGTGTGGAGTTGTGGGTTGACCTAACAAGCCTAGGCCCATTCACGTGTACACCTGGCCCATCAGAAAGGGCTGGGAGAACATGTACTTTCTTAATTTTACTTTAAATTCTTCACATTTTAAAAACAGATAGCACAGACTAAAACAATTGTTTCCCTTCTAAATAAAAAAGTACACAATGTTCATCATGTGTGAAGGCTGGACCAATCACAGCAGCCCATTTTACGTCGACTCAGGCCTGTGCAGGTACTTCACAATAGCAGCAAATGTCATCTCTCAGTTCTACACGATACTCCCCGACATCCTCACTAACCCTGAACCAGTGGAACTGCTGTCTCACCAGTTCCAGGTAAATGGACTGTACTTGAATATCCTTTTCTAGTCTGACTGACCACTCCAAGGGCCTTACAACACAAGCCAGCAATCACCCACGGTACCCGCCGTTCGTACCATACACGGTGCCACCTTGTACCACCTTGAACCACCGACCTTCTGATAATTGGACGACCACAGTCGCCCTGGGTGGATCATGTATTAGGTGTGTCTGGTAGCTCCTGGGAGTCTGCATGTGGAGCTGCTGGAGATGATGGACAGAGACTTTCTGGTAGACTACAGCTAAATGAATTGGCTGTCATCACATCAGGCATTGGTTTAGGATTAAAACCCCAGAATGGGTCCAGTTTCCAGCTGTGTAGACTGTGTGGATCAGATGAAGCCACTTCCTGTCAGCTGCTGATGTATTTCCTGTTACACTGGAAGAAGCTGAAAACAACCTGGAGCAGATGGAGGAAGAGCTCAACACTGCTGCCTCACTTCACTGTTTCTGTACCGTCTTTACATCATAGGAAGCTTTTATGTTGTGATAGCCAATGAACTGACAGCACAGCATGCCTCTCTCTCTTGTTGAAAGTCAATGTAGCTCACCAAGCAGCTGATCTCTCTCTCTGCCTGAAATCTATTTAAACAGCCAAATAATCCAGGTCAATAAAACAAGATGGTAATTCCTCACATAGAGTTCAAATGTTATGGATGTGGTGGACTACACAGTCCACAACAAACAAACAAACAAATAAACATACATGAGGTGAGCTTCCTGTAATAAAAGCAAATTGCTAGCGGTAAATGAACCTCTGTGTCTTGTGTCCCTCCACAGAATGATGTCAGCCACGTCTGAGACCAGCTGAAACCTGTATTAACTTTAAGTGGAATTAAAAGCTGTCAACATTCTACACCTTGAGCTAAACATTCTGTTCAAATCTCACCTCCAGTTCTCAGTGAAGAAACAACTCATGTTGACTCCTCCTTCCCTCAGGAGGTGCTGTTGCACCACATCAGTCTCCACGTTGTTAACATCTGCTTCCCCATCAGATCATGTGACAGAGGTCATGTGTGGTGGGGAGGTCATGATCATATGTGTGTACATGTGTTTTTGAGATGAGTGAGCAGATAATCTGAGAACTTTGTCCTCATGTTTATGAAAACATGCCAACAACCCAAAGAAAATCAGCTTTTGTCGGTTACACCACCTTCCCATCACTGTCAGCGTAACCAGCTCCCTCAGTATCTCTAAAAATGCTAAAAGCTATGACCAGCTATGACCTCTCTGATCCAACACTGGAACTTTTCTGCACTGGCAGTGGTCCTAGCTTTGGAGGAATGGAGACCCTGGCCGGAGGGGAAAACCGTTTGTGATCTGGTCCGATCACAAAAACCTTTCCTACCTCTGCTCGGCCATGAAACAACCCTGTGGGCCTTTTTCCTTGGAAGATTTAATTCACTACCGTCTATGTTCACATAACCACAAACCAGATGTCCCCTCTCAGCACACTAGTCCAGAAAGGACTGAGTCAGAGGCTGAGCCCATTCTCCCTCCAGCCTGTGTGGTGTGAGGCCCAAAACTCCCAACCAGGTCCAGGCAATGACCAGACTAACCATCTGTTGTTCCTCAGTCTGTATAGTCCCTCCCAGGTCCTCCTGTAGCCTCACACATCCAAGTCCTCATGTCTCCCAGGATACTTTGGTGGCCATGCATGGCTAATATCTATCTGCTCCGTCTGTGCCTGTGACACAGTCTCCAATCATCCTGTCCGGTGTGCTGCACCCCCTGTCCGTTCCCAGTCAGCCCTGGCCCCATGTAGCCTTACATTTTGCTACTGGCCTGCTGCCCTCTGGAGGTAACACTGCTATTTTGACCATTATAGACCTTTTTTTTTTAGGCCGTGCATTCTGTCTGTCCCCAAGTTCCCCTCAGCCTCTGAGACCAGATCTCTTGAAGATGGATGTCTTTGGGGTCCACAGCATTTCCTGGATATCGTTTTAGACCGGAACCCCAATTCACTTTCCAGGTCTGGAGGCTTTTTGTCAGGTTTGGGGGCTACCGTTATTCTCTCCTCTGGTTATCATCCACAGACTAACGGCCACATAGTGTTGGTCAACCAAGACCTGGAGGCCACCCTGTGCTGTGGACCAATCACCATCTGTCCTGCTGGAGCACTCACCTCCCCTGTGTGGAACACACCCATAACTCCCTGACCAGCATGGGCACAGGTATCAGTTACTGATCAGTTAAAGGTGATGTTATTGATCAATCACAGATCAGTTAAAGGTGATGTTATTGATCACTTACAGATCAGATAAAGGTGATGTTATTGATCAGTTACAGATCAGTTAAAGGTGAAGTTATCGATCAGTTACAGATCAGATAAAAGTGATGTTATTGATCAGTTACAGATCAGTTAAAGGTGATTCTATTGATCAGTTACAGATCAGTTATAGGTGATGTTATTGATCAGTTACAGATCAGTTAAAGGTGAAGTTATTGATCAGTTACAGATCAGATAAAGGTGATGTTACAGATCAGTTAAAGTGATGTTATTGATCAGTTACAGATCAGTTACTGGTGATATTATTGATAAGTTACAGCAGGGGTGTCAAACTCATTTTCACCGAGGGCCACATCAGCATTATGGTTACCCTCAAAGGGCCAGTTGTAACTGTTAAGACAGTATAAATGTGACTAAATGTAATGTAAAATAAATGTAACTATTTCTTAAAATATTGTTAAGTAATCGTTTATTATTCAAGTTACAAATAAGATATGCATTTGCATAGATGTAAAAAATATGTTTATCAGGTTAAGAAACCAACATAACTCCATCAATCAACGATCAAACTATTCAAGTAAATAAAGAAAAATATAATCAAACAAGTTATGACATTAACTTTTAACATTAAGCGTCGAGAGAGGCAGAACTACAGCACAACCAACAATTGTGAGCTGCTAAGAACATGCGTGACAGATGTAGCATTTTACAAAAACAAATGGATGCACACAGCCTTGCAGAAGGCGTATGTACATCCAACTAATGAGAGATGGTTTCCTCATTCATCATGTTCTGAAAATAACAATGCGTCAATGTCTGGTTTCAGGTCTTGTGCTGAGGCAATCCTTAAAACAGCGTGGAGGTTGTCATCGGTGATGCGTGATCTGTGCTTGGTCTTGTTTAGATTCATTATTGAGAACATCTGTTCGCACAGATAGGTGCTCCCAAACATGGACAGAACACGAGCAGCATGAAGTCGGAGCTGTGGCATCAAACCAGGGGGCAGCAGACGGTGAAAGTCCTCAATTGCAGCATCCTGGAACTTTGCTCTCAGACCACTATCGCTTTGCAGCTCTATTAACTCCATCTGAAGGTGATGAGGTGCACTGCTGACGTCGATGGTGAAAGGATTGGTAAAGACGGCAAAGCCTGAGTGCTGTGCTTTAAAGTCAGAGAAGCGCCGACAAACTGATATTTTTAAAAGTTTGTATCTGGTTGGGGCACACCTGCTCACACATCTTCAGCATGCACTGCTTCAAAAATGCACCCTCTGAAAACAACTTTGAAGCTCAGGCAATTTGTTCAGCCACAATAAAGCTTGCTTTCACTGCTGCATCGTTTTTAGCTGTAGCTTTGGTAAACATATTCTGCTGCGATTGCAGTCCGCCTGTTAATTCTTGGACGATGTGCTGTTTTTCTTGGAGGCTAAATTTGGCATATTTAGCTCCATGTTTAGTGTCAAAATGCCGACGGAGATTGTACTCTTTAAAGACCGACACCGCCTCATAACACAAAAGACATACCGGTTTCGCTCCTTGAAGCACAAACATGTATTCACTCTCCCATTTTTCTTGAAACTGTCTTCCATCTGTATCAACTTTTCTTTTCCTGGACATTTTGGGATCAAAAGTAGATATTTCTCAATTCCACTTGCTGGGAAAATCGCCGACACTGATGTGGATATACTGCGATCTAGAGGCGGGATGCCGAGACGATGAGCGAGTTGAAGGCTTCCCGCTTCTACACTGCTATCTAGAGGCGGGAAGCCGTCACTTCTCGCGTAATCGAATGGGCGATGTAGTTTATGGTCAATGCACACTGTAAAGCGGCATAGACCATTTTAATACACCTTAGGCTCTCGCGGGCCACATAAAATGACGTGGCGGGCCACATTTGGCCCACGGGCCTTGAGTTTGACACATGTGAGTTACAGGGATAAATTCAAGGTCAGGTTATTTATCATTGATTAAACTCAATGATACTCTCACATCTGTCCAGCGGGTCGTCTGATTGGTTCCAATCCAACCAGTCTGTAATTAAATCCAGGTTTTCTTTACGTTGAGAATTGTTGGACAGGAAACATTTTGTTTGATATTCATGAGATTCTTTAACAGCTTTTATTCCATCATCATGGTGACATCAGCATCTCTCACCGGTTCTCACAGGTTTTCAGCTCTGCAGTCATCTTGCTGTAGTTGTTGCCAGAGTCCTCCTCCATGGTTGCTGCAGTTGCTGAGAGTTCACCAAATAACTCAACCAACCAGGTAAGACGAGCCAGGCCAACAAAGGCTGGGAACCCAAATCCAGGTTTCAAAGGCCCACCTTGAACAAGTGACAGTATACACACATTATTAATATTCGCAGAGACAGCTTAGCTTGAGTTCCAAACATAAAATGTGTGTATTTTTAAGAAAAGGGGCCCTGAGAGGTCAGTTTGGGCTGAAACTCCTACAAGTATCAAATATGGAGGCACACTCCTTTCTCACCAGTGAAATGAAGAGTTCCTTTATGCAGGATCTTCCCCTCCACTTGTCTCTTCAGTTCTTTGTAGTCTTCTGTCAACAGTTCAATGTGTTCCTCATGAAGAATCACTCCTGACACACACACACACACACACACACACTCTGTAATGTAACTCTGATAGAGTGACATGCTAACCATGTGTTCTGATCAGTGGTACCAAGCACTATCCACAGTGTTTCCCCAAGAAATGTGTTTAGACCCTGTGGACAGAGCTGATAGAGACTATGTATATATACTGACCAACAGTAGAAACGCTTTTTTTTAATGTCATGCCATCCTGTTCATATTAAATATCAAAGGTAAATTATGGTTCACACATCTTTATTCACCCTTTAGCCATTCAGAAAAATCATTTTTGTGCAGATTAGTGGTTTTTGTCTTAGTGTTTACAAGTCAGAAAGTGTGGATGGTGAGACAGAGAACAACAATAGTCACTACTGTGCGTGTCTACCTCCAGCATTTATCACTACTTTACACCTCCTGAATGGATAAGATGTTATTCTGGACTTGTAGGATGACATGCCATTCTTCCTGCAGAACTGTGACAAGTTGTTCATGTGTTGCTGGAGCAGGATCTCTCTGTCGCACCCGGTGATCCTGAACGTCCCACAGATGCTCTATTGGGTTGAAATCATTGAATATGCTGGCCAAGGAAGGACAGCGACATTGTTCTGGTCCAGGTAGGCTACTCCTGAATGACATGAGCCACATGTGGTCTGGCATTGTCATGCATGAAGGTGATGCCTTATTGCTGTATCCTGGGAATGACGTGTGGACGTAGAACCGTATGTCGAAGACGGATGGCCGTGAATTTGGACAAGTTCTGACCGTCATCCATTAGCAGTGGCCCCCCCACATCATGACACTACCACCAAACGATCCACTTCCTGGACGTATGCGGCAGGATAGCAGTCCCTACAGTGATGGTACAAACGCCAACGACTACAAGCTGTGTACAAGTTAAATCTGGACTTGTCACTAAATGTGATCGCCGTCCACTTTGCAATCAGCCATAACATCTGGAACATCTGTGCTGCACGTGTCTGCAGAGTTCAGACCATAGCATCCCAACTGCCCGTTCACGTAAGTTCTTTCGGGAATCGTGACATCATCAGGTGTTTCAGTAGGACGTTAATTAGACCCAATAAATTATCGCCTTGTCCAGGTCTTTTCAATCATGCAGAGAAAAATCTCACCAACATCATCATTTAGTCTGCAATGCACCAATGACTGTTATTTATATGTTATGACTAAATGATGGTTATTCATGATTTAACATGTTTTGGTTGTGGGTACTTAAAAAAAAGTCTATTCAGCGAATCACATGTTTGTTTGTTTCAGTAGATTAGAGCTAGTGAATAGAAATTACAGAGTTTGTAAAATTATGCGTTTCCACTGTTGCTCAGTATATATACACACATGTATATATACTCACACACACACAGACACATTGTATATATAGTGGTTTTCACTATACTTTCACTGCTCACTTTGGTATAGCAACATGTTTGTGTCTGAAGGACTATATCACTAAATTGCACATAACAGGAGGGTTTTGTTTCAATGTCTTTTTTGTGAATAAGAGCAGCTATTTATGTTATCATTTATTCAGAATATCTGTACAATAAGTCTGAATAAGTCAGTTTATTTATTACAGGATGCTGATACAGATTCCTGCTATATTTACAGAAGACAGTGGAAATAAATTCATCTGTTTATTTCAATTATGGATATTTATCAATAAATGTTCTAAATGTATAAAGTAGTCCAAGGGGTAGAAAAATAAGTAATGTATAGAATTGCATCGAATTGTAGCCCTCGGATTCGGAATCAAATGGAATCCTGAGGTGACTAGAGATCTACACCCCTACTCGTCACTCTCCCTCCTGATCTGCAAATGTAAGTCCATTAGTGTAAATGGGTATCACCTTTTTCCTGGGCTAAATCCCAAAGCTCCATGGCAGCCCTGTAGTTCATGGTCATGGGGTACTCAACGCAGACATGTTTCCCCGCCTGAAGAAAAGTTCTGGTGAGACAGGGGGGTGGAGACAAACATTGGTCAAACAGGAATTCTGCTTGGAAATTTTAAATTGTGCATCATCTTTCTCCAAAAGACAGATTTGTAAAAAAATATTTAGACAGGAACATGAAGTCATGGGCCTATGAGGGGTGATAGATGAACTTGTATAAGAGGATGTCCACTGTGAAACTTCTCGATGGAGTCAGGAAATGTTGAAGTCACTTGTTTAACTGCCTCATTGCAAAAAAGCTGCTTCCTTTCTTAGATGTGTGCCTCATTAGCATTAGCAGAGTGCACATGTGCACACACAAATTCATCAAAAAGGTCTCTCCATTTGTTCAAGTCGACTGACAGCTGACTGTCGACATAATCAGACGTAGACGTCACTTCACGTCGGAGGAATTGTGTTCTGCACGTTCTGCAGAACACGTTCTGCAGAACACGTTCTGCATTCACAGGACAATATATTAGAAATGATCACTGTACACACACATCCACAAAAACAGTTGAAAACACTGGTGTATGCATGCCAGGCCAGTAGTTGGCAGTGGCAATCAACACCACAGACAAAGATCACCAGAGCTGGAAGTAAGTCACACATGTGCAAGTCACAAGCAAATCCAGTGTTTCCCCTACCATTGAACAGGCCTGGTGGGCCAAAAAATATTTTTTTATATGCCAAGTATCGTCAAATATTCATTCATTCCTTCTAAAATAATGGTTTGTGTTTGGGAGCCTCTGTGGGGCGCTGTTCTGAAAAGGAGTCCTCCTCCCTCTCTGTGTCCTCCTTCCTCTCTGTGTCCTCCTCCCTCTCTGTGTCCTCCTCCCTCTCTGTGTCCTCCTCCCTCTCAGTGTACTCTTCCCTCTCGGTGTCCTCCTCTCTCTCCGTGTCCTCCTCCCTCTCTGTGTCCTTTTCCCAGATGAACTAAATAGTTTTTAGGCACGTTTTGAGGCTAAAAACGCCACTCAGGCACAGACACTCTTGCCACCATCCAGCGAACAGGTATTCCAGGTGTCCACAGTAGAAGTGGAAAAGGCCTTCACCAGCGTCAACCCACGCAAAGCCGCAGGGCAACATCTCGCTCAGCCAGGCAGCAGTGTCTACCTCCCTCATAAGTGCCACCATTGTTCCTGTCCCGAAAAAGCCAATCCCAGTCTGCCACAATGACTTCCGCCCTGTGGCCCTCACACCCATATTAATGAAATGCTTTGAGTGGCTGGTCATGCGGCATATTAAAAACTGCCTCCCTGCAAACCTGGACGCATTACAATTTGCATACAGAACCAACCGGTCCACAGAGGATGCAATCTCCACTACACTCCATCTCACACTGTCACACCTAGAGGAGAAGAACACCTATGCCTATGCCTATACCTATCCTCTTCATAGACTTCAGCTCAGCTTTTAACACAGTCATTCCATAGCAACTGGTAGAAAAGCTGAGGCTGTTGAAGGTGGATACTGGCACCTGCAATTGGGTCCTCAACTTTCTAACAGCGGCAGCAGACAGTCAGGGTGGGCAGCCGCACATCAAGAACCATGGCAGTGAGCACAGGCTGACCCCAAGGCTGCGTCCTGAGCCCCCTGCTGTTCAGCCTGCTCACCCATGACTGCATTTCCAGGCCCAGCAACAACTATATCATCAAGTTTGCTGACGACACAACAGTGGTGGGTCTTATCAGTGATAATAATGAGTTGGCATACAAGATGGAGGTTGAGCAGCTTACAGCGTGGTGCACATCCCACAACCTCACCCTCAACGTGGACAAGACAAAGGAGATGGTGGTTGATTTCAGTAGGGCTAGCAAACACCATCATACACCGCTGTACATTGATGGTGCTGCTGTGGAGAGGGTCAGCAGTGTGAAGTTCCTGGAAGTTCCCTTGGCTGACGACCTGACCCCGACTACCAACACCACAGCAGTCATCAAAAGAGCACAGCAGCGGCTCCACCCCCACCGGAGACTCAGGAAACCAGGTCTCCCCACTGCTCATCTCACCACCTTCTACAGGGGCACCATTGACCTACGGCCTCACTACCTGGTTCGGGAACTACAAGGCTTACGAACAAAAGCAGCTAAACAGGATAGTAAAGACGGCCATCAGGATCACTGGTTGGAGGTTCTAAATGTGCCTCAACCCATGACAGTAACATCATATCCCACGTCGAGCATCAAAGTAACATCTCATTTAAATTCCATTTAAGTATGAAAACAGATTCGTCCGTATCAAACAATGTGGCAGTGACGGGTAAAAAGTTTCATCAACAACAAATATGGTGACAGTAGAGGAGGATGTGATGATGTACCAAGTAAATACAAAGCAGCAAAAACTGAGTTAACATACTTGCTGGAGGTCTGTGAGGTCATAAAGTACATTGAGATATTTTTCACGTTTTCATTTCACTTCATAGAGGGCATTGTCATGCATTAAGGTGATGCCTGATTGCTGTATCCTGGGAATGACGTGTCGGAGACGGATGACCGTGAATGTGGACAAGTTCATCCATTAGCAGTGCCCCCCCACATCATGACAACACCACCAAACGATCTACTTCTTCGACGTATGCAGCAGAATAGCGGTCTCCGCGGCGATGGTACAAACGCCAACAACCACCAGCTGTGCTCAAGTTAAATCTGGACTTGTCACTAAATGTGATCTCCGTCCACTTTGCAATCAGCCATAACATCTGGAACATCTGTGCTGCACGTGTCTGCAGAGTTCAGACCATCATCATCATCATCATCCCAACTGCCTGGTCACTTAAGTTATTTCAGGAACCATGACATCATCAGTTGTTTCAGTTGGACATTAATTAGACCCGGTAAATTATCACCTTGACCAGGTCTTTTCAATCATGCAGAAAAAAATCTCCCCAACATCATGGTTTACTCTGAAATGCACCAATGACTGTAGTTCAATAGACCAGTCCCTCCAGGATCTCGTGGGCCTTTTTTGTGATTGTTGCGGCCTAAAATGCCTGATTTTGCGGCAGCTTTTCTCAAAAGTTGTGATTTATGTTGCAATATTTTCAAGCATTTCATATATGTATTTAACATATATAATATACTGAGCAACAGTAGAAATGCATAATTTTAAAAACTCTAATTTCTATTCACTAGCTCTAATCTACTGAAACAAACAAACATGTGATTCACTGAATAGACTTTTTTAAGTACCCACAACCAAAACATGTTAAATCATGAATAACCATCATTTAGTCATAACATAGAAATGTAAAGTGCCCTGATATAACTTTTGTTGTGATTTGGTGTCATGAATTGTGGGCCACTGCTGATGGATGACGGTCAGAACTGGTCCACATTCACAGCCATCCGTCTCCGACATACGGTTCTAGGTCCACACGTCATTCCCAGTGAATAAAGATGTGTGAACCATAATTTAAAGATTTTTTTTAATCTTATTTGCAGTTAGTGTTTTCTCTTGCTCTCATCTGCCTCACTCAGTGAAGTCTCTCTCTCTCTCTCTCTCTCACACACACACACAGACACACACACACACACATCCCTTGTCTTTGATTTCATTACATATCCAGTTGCTATGTTGATTGAAGCTTTAACGTTAATGTAAACATTTTATCTGGGACTTTTTATCCCTAAACTATTTTCTTTATTTATCACGCACGTACACACACACTTTGTCATGCAAACAGGCACTCACGCTTCGGCACGGTTCAGCAGGGTAACAGCCGCAGGGTAGAAGCTTTTCCTGAACCTGCTGGTCCTTGTGCGTAGAGACCTGTAGCGTCTCCCAGAGGGAAGGAGGATGAACAGTCTGTGGCCGGGGTGAGAGCTGTCCCTGACGATGTTATGTGCCCTCCTCAGACAACGCTTGTGGTGGATGTCCTCAATGGTGGGGAGTGAGGAACCGGTGATGCACTGGGCGCTTTTCACCACCTTTTGCAGTGCTTTGTGGTCCGAGACAGAGCAGCTGTTGTACCACACTGTGATGCAGTTGGTGAGGATGCTCTCAACAGTGCAGCGGTACAAGTTCACCAGGATCGGAGGAGACAGATGGGCTTTCCTCAGTCTCCTCAGGAAGAAGAGACGCAGGTGGGCCTTCCGGATCAGGGACAAGGTGTTGTGGGTCCAGGAAAGATCCTCAGAGATGTGGACTCCCAGGAACTTAAAGCTGGCGACACGTTCTACCTCAGCCCCGTTGATGTGAATGGGGGTGTGTGTATCACTTTTGGTCTTCCTGAAGTCCACAATGAGCTCTTTGGTTTTACTGGTGTTCAGTGCCACGAACCATGCCCATTTAATGTAACTCATGTCGATCTTTCAGCATCAACAGATCTGGAGAGCAACAGCCTCTGTTATGTTTAGTCTGTCATCCACACGTTTCAGCCATTCTCCAGGTGTGTTTATAAATGTTTTTGTCAGTCGACGACTTTTGTTTCTGTTCCACCACAACGTTGCATGTTGTGCAAAACAGTTATCCCCACTTAAATGTAGAACATAAGGGGATTACCTCGCACCGTCTTCATCCGTAAATTCCACTGATAAATGTGGAAGACATTCGTGTTCTTGGGCCACATGGTACAGGCCCCTGAAACAAAGAAAGGCCTGTAGACTCCACAAAGCCTGACTCAGGCCTACATGTATCTACAGGAGCCTGATAAGACCAGAAGGAGCCAACCTCTAAGACAATAGAGCACAAGAGACTCCATTACCCAGGCTGACTAGTTGTGAAATTCCTTCACCAGACTCTTGGCTGTCATTGGAGGAGACCCATAAGGAACCACAGGGGTCCCTCTGCGGTCACCAGGAATATATAGGTTGGACCTTCTCTCTCTCTTGGCTTCTGCTCTCTCTTGGTCTGCTCCTCGCTTCCTGTTCTTCACCTGGCTTCGAGCCACATCTGCCCCCAAAGGAACCTAACTCCTCTCTTCTTCTTCTTCTTCACTTTTTGGGTTCGCTACCTTTTGGGTTTCATCTCTCCTTTCTTTTGGACCCCCTTTTTGGCTTAAGGACCGGCGCTGCTCCACTCAAGCTGCAGTCTGATCGTCTCCTTTCCTGTCCCAGTAACGATCACGGTATAACGGCCGGAGAACTCTCGTACCGTTCTCATAGAAGACAAAAAGGACCGGAGACGACCCCGTGCTTCATTAGCCACATCAACCCTGCTGTTTTCCTCTGCCGCACTGCGAGAGCCAATTAACGGTTCTCTCAACGCCGTCCCACCAAGGATCAGCTGAATCTCACGGCAATGGCAACACAAGGACCCGCGACTCGAAGGACCGAGCCGGACCATAAAGGACGAAAGGACCTCTTCACCCACTTCACTTCTTCTACAAAGTAAGAGTCTTAAGTGGGGGCAGAGTAGATTGTTTGTGTACTGTTGATCTTGGTGTTTTGCTAATTTAAACTGTTTGAAGAGTTTTAAAGAGTTTCTTTAAGGAGTTTGTTATTGTGCGCTGACGGATTGTTGTGCTTCATTGTTGGAATTTCCCTCTCTTTCCCTCTGCTTCTCTATTTTCTTTCTCCTTCCCTTTTTCTCTTCACACACACACACACACACCCGCACACACACACACACACACTCATTCAGGTTTAAGAGCGTGGTGAGCCCCTAGCACCATTTGCCAGTGTTCAAACTTCGTGGCTCTCTCTCTCTCTCAGATCCTCTCACACACAGACACACATATCCACATGAGTACATCCACACACACACACAGATATCCTTGTTTGTACCTGTATGTATCTTGATTGTGTCAGTAGTTGTAGTCGATAACTGAGATGATTAATTGAAGTGTGTTGACTGAAGATCGATATTGCTAATTTTAATAAACTTTGTTATATTTTAATGAGAAGTTATTTGTATTATTTTGCATTAATACTGTTTTAAAGGCTGGTTGCGAGGGTCAGTGCACGTACTCTTCCCTTCATCATTCATGTGAGACTGAACAGAGTTTGGTTAATTGTTTCCCTGTTTCCAGGGTGGTGCCCTGTAATTTTGTTAATTTTAATAATAATATAAAATTCATTTGATGATTAGTGATCATTTTTCCCTGTTTCCAGGGTGGTGCCCTGTAATTATTATTCATTTTAGTAATAATATCAAATTCATTGAATAATTAATCATCATTTTTAATAATCATTAATCATACTCTAATAACAAAAATTTGCCCCTAATGATAGCCCCAACAATGTCAACATCTTCATGACCAGAAACAAGGAAGTGAGTTTGGTGATCTACAAGTATGACTCAGTGTGTGAGACTGCTTTGATTGGTGAAACTCATGGCAAAGTACTATGATTGGACAAAAGTTGCAAATAAGTTTCGGTGATTGGACAAAATTGCAAGGCCGTGTAGAATTCGCTGGGATTGTTTGAATTTGCGTTAATAGTTGCGATCGCGACATCGCGAAATCCTGGAGGGACTGATAGACAGGGACAAAATTCAATAGGCTACTGTCATGTGTGAAGAATGGACCAATCACAACAGCCCAATTCATGTTGGCCCATGCCCATGCTGCTACATCATGGTACAGAGGTCATTCAGCTGCAGATGGAGAGAGGTCAGGCTGCAGTCTTAGAGTACTACAATACTACACAGTAGTACAGTACTACACAGTTGTACAGTCTTGCACAGTAGTACAGTATTACACAGTAGTACAGTCTTGCACAGTAGTACGGTCCTGTACAGTACTACAGTACTACACAGTAATACAGTACTACACAGTAGTACAGTAGTAGTAGTAGTAGTACTAAAGTCCTGCACAGTACTACAGTACTACACAGTAGTACAGTCCTGCACAGTACTACAGTACTACACAGTAGTACAGTCCTGCACAGTACTACAGTACTGTACACTGTCCCAGAGATCTTTCTCTAACCCTAAACAAGCAGTTTTGGTCCTCACCATTTAGAACCCAAAGTCCTGGTTTTAGTTCAGTCCTGAACTGGACATGAGGCTGTTTTCATTTTGTCCCCTCATTGATCACTTTGTTCTAGTGGAGAGTTTTCACAAATATCAACAAAGTTATGATTCAATGACAGTGTTTTTCTGTTTCTGCTGCTAGAATCTACAGCAGTTCAGTGGAAACGAGGGAACCATGGTCATTATACCACAGTATCTGGACTACATACTAGGAGTCCCGCCTCAGTAACTGAATACTTGTAAATAGTTGACCACTTGTAAATAGTTGAACCATTCCACATTTTTATCTCATTGCCACTTATCTATTTAGTTCACACTTACTACACCTGGTAACAGCAGTACGGCCCATTGGTTAGGCAATATGTCATAAAAGTTGACTAAAGTTTTACTTATTGAATTCAGTCCTGGTCATTGTGATGACTCTCAGGTTTCATTCATTAAGGTTCCTCTCTAAAACTACTGAGATCTCTGATCCATTATTGTGTATTATTGAACAGTGAACTATGTGGTCTACAGTGAACTATGTGGTCTGGAGTGAACTCTGTGGTCTGGAGTGAACTCTGTGGTCTGGAGTGAACTCTGTGGTCTGGAGTGAACTCTGTGGTCTGGAGTGAACTCTGTGGTCTGGAGTGAAATCTGTGGTCTGGAGTGAACTCTGTGGTCTGGAGTGAACTCTGTGGTCTGGAGTGAACTCTGTGGTCTGGAGTGAACTCTGTGGTCTACAGTGAACTCTGTGGTCTGGAGTGAACTCTGTGGTCTGGAGTGAACTCTGTGGTCTGTCTGGAGTGAACTCTGTGGTCTGTCTGGAGTGAACTCTGTGGTCTGTCTGGAGTGAACTCTGTGGTCTGTCTGGAGTGAACTCTGTGGTCTGTCTGGAGTGAACTCTGTGGTCTGTCTGGAGTGAACTCTGTGGTCTGTCTGGAGTGAACTCTGTGGTCTGTCTGGAGTGAACTCTGTGGTCTACAGTGAACTCTGTGGTCTGTCTGGAGTGAACTCTGTGGTCTACAGTGAACTCTGTGGTCTACAGTGAACTCTGTGGTCTGGAGTGAACTCTGTGGTCTGGAGTGAACTCTGTGGTCTGGAGTGAACTCTGTGGTCTGGAGTGAACTCTGTGGTCTACAGTGAGTGAACTCTGTGGTCTACAGTGAGTGAACTCTGTGGTCTGGAGTGAACTCTGTGGTCTGGAGTGAACTCTGTGGTCTGGAGTGAACTCTGTGGTCTGGAGTGAACTCTGTGGTCTGGAGTGAACTCTGTGGTCTGGAGTGAACTCTGTGGTCTGGAGTGAACTCTGTGGTCTGGAGTGAACTCTGTGGTCTGGAGTGAACTCTGTGGTCTACAGTGAGTGAACTCTGTGGTCTACAGTGAGTGAACTCTGTGGTCTACAGTGAGTGAACTCTGTGGTCTACAGTGAGTGAACTCTGTGGTCTACAGTGAGTGAACTCTGTGGTCTACAGTGAGTGAACTCTGTGGTCTACAGTGAGTGAACTCTGTGGTCAACAGTGAACTCTGTGGTCAACAGTGAACTCTGTGGTCAACAGTGAACTCTGTAGCCACCAAAGGTGACCTTCGCCTCTTTCGTGTATCTTGTGACAACCAGTGGCTGTTCAGAGACTGGATGAATTTTGAGAGATGGCCCAGAGGCCCAGCCTCTTTGTAAAACACTTTTTGTTGGGTTCCCTGTGATTTTGAATTCATGCGTGGACTGATTCTGTGATTTTTTTTTTACACTTCTTTGTCCCACACGTTACCTGATGTTGTCCTCATGCGAGCCATTCTCAGTGCAGATGAAGGCCACATGGATGTCTTCTCTGTTCACAGCCTCTTCTAGTGACATCTGACTGACTCCCTGCTGAGGGTCCAGGGTTCTCCTGTCACAAAAACAATTGTTAGGATTAGAACGCTGACAACATCTCCTGAGATGATATCCATTTGCAAAAAAGAAATTTTACATGCCTCAGGGTGTGACTTGACAATGTAAGAAGTCACATTGCCTGTTTGTGCAGCTGTACAACACTCCAGGATTTCGCCATGTCTCGATCACACTGAACGCATTTCACAAATTCTGCACAACGTTCTGCACACAATTTTGTCCAATCACAGCAACTTATTTGCAACTTTTGTCCAATCATCGTAGTTTGCTGTGAGTGTCACCAATCATAGCAGTCTCACACATTGAGCCATACTTGTACGTCACCACGGCTTCAGCAAAACTTACGTGACCAGGCAGTTGGGATGCTGATGATGCTGATGGCTGGAACTCTGCAGACATGTGTGGCACAGATGTTACAGCTGTTATGGCTCATTGCACAGTGGAGACAGACAAAAGTCCAGATTTAACGTGCACAGAGCTGATGGACGTAGGCGTGTGTATCGTCGCCGCGGAGACCGCTATCCTGCCCTATAGATCCAGGAAGTGGACCCTTTGGTGGTGGGGTCATGATGTGGGGGGCCACTACTAATAGATGATGGTCAGAACTTGTCCAGGTCCACAGTACGTGGACGGCCATCTGTTTCTGAAATACAGTCCTAGGTCCACGTCATTCCCAGGATACAGCAATCAGGCATCACCTTCATGCATGACAATGCCAGACCACATGTGGCTCATGTCTGTCAGAAGTAGCCTACCTGGACCAGAACAATGTCGCTGTCCTTCCTTGACCAGTATATTCACCAGATCTCAACCAATAGAGCATCTATGGGACGTTCAGGATCACCAGGTGAGAGAGAGATCCTGCTCCAGCAACACATGAACAACTTGTCACAGCTCTGCAGGAAGAATGGCATGTCATCCTACAAGTCCAGAATAACATCTTATCCATTCAGGAGGTGAAGAGTAGTGATAAATGCTGGAGGTAGACATGCATGGTAGTGACTATTGTTGTTCTCTGTCTCACCATCCACACTTTCTGACTTGTAAACACGAAGACAAAAACCACTGATCTGCACAAAAATGATTTTTCTGTATGGCTGAAGGGTGTATAAAGATGTGTGAACCATAATTTACCTTTGATATTTAATATGAACAGGATGGAATGACATTAAAAAAATATGCGTTTCTAGTGTTGGTCAGTATCTATCTATCTATCTATATATCTCTATAGATATATATATATCTATAGAGATATAGATAGATATATATATCTATATATATATATATCTCTATAGATATATATATCTCTATAGATATATATATATCTATATCTATAGATATAGATATAGATATATATATATCTATAGAGATATATATCTATATCTCTATAGATATAGATATATATCTCTATAGATATATATCTATATCTCTATAGATATATATAGATATATATATATATATATATCTATATATATATAGATATATATATATATAGATATATATATATATATAGAGAGAGAGAGAGAGAGATCTATATATCTATATCTATATATAGAGATATATAGATATCTCTATATATAGATATATATCTATATATACAGTACCTGTCATAAATTTCCCATCCACTTGAATGGGAAACTGTGTTAGCCCCTAACCTAACCCTATATATCTTCAATGAACACTGTATCTTGTGCTCGATATTAGTGGAATGCAGTACCTGTAGAGAACTGTACCTTTTTTCACTACTTTACTTTGTGGTAACAAAATATGAAATTTCAGTTTAAAAATTAGTCATTAAATGTATCATAACATCGTCTTCGCAGATCTGGGTTCAGCTGCAGAAACTGTTTTTACTCTGAACCCTTAACTCCAACTGATACCTTGACTAAAAGAAGAAACTGATGAATATCAGCTCAGTAAAGCATCATTAATAACAACCAGTAGAGGGCAGCAATACACCATTGTAGCATCTAGTCTGCCTTATCCATTGAAGAAGAGACAGCGCCATCTGGAACTGTTATGTTGTTGTTGTTGTTGTTGTCACTACCACAGTGATTGAATGATGTAGTATTTCCTGTAGACAGTACAAAGTTCATGTATTGGTTTCATCCCCAGGTTTCAGACAGGTTTTGTTTTTATCTACCAATTAGCATTATTCTAAAGAAGTTAGGATGGAGTCAGTTGATGGCTGTGATTTGAGGCTAACGCTAGTAAAATGCTAAGCTAATATCATCCCAGCCAGTGAAAAAGCCCAATTATCTCCAACAACTTATCCAACCATCTAATTAATTACATGATGATGTCGTGAAGTTGTTGATGCCTGAGCTTAAGTTTCCTCAATCATTTCCTCAAGAGTTTGAGTCTCCATGAGCAGTCTAAAGTTAACACAGTTCACAACCACAATTTCAACTTCCCTCATCCACACCTCTGCAAGGAGTTTCAAGCACTGGAATCAGCCAAACAATGTGATGACAAGTAATGGGATAAAACTGAATTCATAATGCCATCTATCCCTGCCCCTCAGGGTCGGGTTCACCATCTTGTAGCTGATCCGACCTGAGTATAGGGGCTAGAGGCTAATGGAACAATCTAGTAGCTGGTCTGACCTGGGTATAGGGGCCAGAGGCTAATTGTTGTGGCTACCAATAGGAGCAAATTTGGTTATTGGAATATGATTAATGATTATTACAAATGATCATTAATTTTATAATGAATCTCATATTATTGCTAAAATTAATAATAATTACGGGGCACCACCCTGGAAACAGGAAAACAATTAACCAAATTCTGTTCAGTCTCAAGTGAACAATGAAGGGAAGAGTACGTGCACTGACCCTCGCAACCAGCCTTTAAAACAGTATTAATGCAAAATAATACAAAACAACATCTCTTTGCAATATAACAAAGTTTATTAAAATTAGCAATATCGATCTTCGGTCAACACACTTCAATTAATGAACTCAGTTATCTACTACAACTACTGACACAATCAAGATATATGCAGGTTCAAATAAGTACATGTGTGTGGGTGTGTGTGTGTGTGTGTCTCTGGGTGCGTGGATGTGCGTATGTGGGTGTGTGTGTCTGTGTGTGAGAGGATCTAAGAGATAGAGGAGGAGGTACATGACGTCACCCGAAGAGGGGGTTTGCATCACGTGGAGCGAGTAACCAGAGAAGGCCACGAAGTTTGAACACTGGCAAATGGCGCTGGGGCTCACCACGCTCTTAAACCTGAATGAGTGTGTGTGTGGGTGTGTGAAGAGAAAAAGGGGAAAGGAGAAAGAAATAGAGAAGTAGAGGGAGAGAGAGTGAAAGAGAGAGAAATCCCAACAATTGAAGCACAACAATCGGTGTGTGTTAACACCGTCAGTGCACAACACAAAAACGCTAAATCTAACAGTTTAAAGCAGCAAAACAGGAAGTTCACAGTACACAAATGATCCACTCTGCCCAGACTTAAGCCTCTTACTTTGTAGAAGAAGTGAAGCGGGTGAAGATGTCCTTTCCTCCTTTATGGTCCGGCTCGGTCCTTCGAGTCGCGGGTCCTTGTGTTGCTGTTGCCGTGAGATTCAGCTGATCCTCGGCAGGACGGCTTTTAGAGCACTGTTAGTCGGCTCTCGCAGTGCGGCAGAGGAAAACAGCAGGGTTGATGTGGCTGATAAAACACGGGGTCGTCTCCGGTCCTTTTTGTCTCCTATGAGAACGGTACGAGAGTTCTCCGTTCGTTATACCGTGATCATTGCTGGGACAGAAAAGGACCCGGAGGGGGCTGCAGTTTAAGTGGAGAAGAGCCGATCCTTAAGGCAGATGCAGGACAAGAAGCAAAAGAGGGATCCAAAAGCAAGGAGAGATGAAAAGCAAAAGAGGAAGACCAAAGGTGGGTTCCAACCTATATATTCTTGGTGACCTCAGAGGGACCCCTGTGGTTCCTCACGGGTCTCCTCCAATGAGAGCCGAGAGTCTAATGAAGGAATTTCACAGCTAGGCCACCTGGCAGCCTGGGAAATGGAGTCTTTTGTGCTCTATTGTCTTAGAGGTTGGCTCTTCCTGATCTTATCAGGCTCCTGAAGATGCGTGTGTGTGTGTGTGTGTGTGTGTGTGTGCGTGCGTGCGGTACCTGGATATGAAGCCTCTGACACTGAGCTCCTGTGCAGGACTAGCAGGCAGCGGAGTTACCATGTCTCTGATCCTGACCCGTCCGGCTGTACCAACACCAACCACCACGGCTCCAAACATACTGACTGATCAATAGAAGAGGTGACATAGTAGATCAGAGATTCTGGCCTAGTCACACACATTTATCGTTCTGTGTCAGAGCATTCAGTTTACTGATTACTCTCCAAATGTTTAGTTTCTCTGTCTCTTAGCAGGATGACATTAAAACTACCAATGGGTGGGTAAGTAATTAGATTACAGTCACATAGAATAAATGAGCACTTAAAGATAAAAGTGACACATCAGAAATGCAGTACTTGGATATCTCGTAGAGCATCTCTCCAACATGTGACAGAAGAACAATATATAAGAGCTGTCAGCAGTGTGTCGTAATGCTGTGAGGTCATCTGTGAAAATAAAATTAGCCACAAGCACGTGCAGCGTATGCAGGTGTTGATTGGTTGAGTCACTAGAATATGGGAGGCGGTTTAGGGTGGAAAAACATTGAAATAATTGCACACACCCACTGAGAACATGCGTGTACCACAACAGCAGGTCACTTGTGTCAATGTGTGCATGTAAAATATTTTCAGTGCCCCAGAAGTTTTTTCAGTGTAACCGGAGGGCAGGGTGAAGTTGTTTGACTGACATGCATGTTTGTCAGTTTAAAAGGAAGTCCTTTCAGAGATAAAGATGCAGTTATTTCTATTAATTGTAGTTGGCCTATTAACCTGTGATCAGCCATCTTTCATTATATCACATGGTAGCGCTGGACTAATGGCGACACACAGCAGCAGAGAGAGCGTGTGCTTGTTTCTAACCTGTTTTTATCGTCACTCCTAACTTATTTTTTAAGTGCTTTTACGGGATTGATAAACAACAATGACTCACCACAGGCTGGCGGTTTTTCTCTTCGCTCTGAGGCTCTTTTTGAGAGGACTTTGTGAGTATCCTAAGTCACTTCAACATAGCCTGGAGTTCCTCCTGCTACTGATTTCTTTGCATGTGTGGATTGCATGGGCTGTTACCAACATCTGATGAAAATTTCATGTCAATATACCATTAGAAATATATTTACTTAGAAAAATGGTGACGTGTTCAATACTTATTTTACCCGTTGTATAATATACACACATATACACATGTATGCATACATCTTAAATACACACCACATATATTATATATCATATACTGTATATACCATTGAAATATACACACACACACACACACACACACATATATACACATATAAATACACATACATATTATACACAACTCATATATATATGTATCTATATATATAGATACATGTATACGCACATACATATACATAACATCATGTAGATTATTAGGGCCCGAGGACTAAGCGTGCGAGGACCCTATTGTTCTTCTAGGAGTTCTTATTATTGTTACTAGGGCCTGAGCACTAAGCATGCGAGGACCATATTGTTCTGCAAGGACTTATTATTATTATTTTTATTATTCTGAACACACCCATATAGATAAATTTGATAATAGTCATAGCTCCACCTAGTGGCAACAGGAAGTTATATACTTCATAATTTGATGTGCTACTATCAGGCCGTTCATCACAAGGACCTCAAATTCGCTCAGTAAAGCCATTAGGCCTTGATGAAGCATTATTGTAAATATTGTGAGTTTGGGTCACATGGCGGCGGTGTGACGTTTGATGTTCGCCATCAAACAGGAAGTTGATGCTGAGACGCCAGGGAAGCTCAGATGCTCACCAAAATTGACACACTCGTCAAAAGGGGTAGTACTTTCGATCTCATATGGTTTACACGATCGGTTGTGGCAAAATGGCTCCACAGCGCCACCTGGAAATCTTCAATTAAGCATTCCAGAGTCTGTGTTTAATCTACATGTATGAAATTTGGTAGACATGTTTAATGTCCCACCCTGAAGATATCAACATAACAATATTGAGTAAAAGTATAGCGCCACCTGCTGGCAAATGCAAAAATGTCTCGTGTAACAATTTTTCTTTGATTATGATTACGTTTTCATGGTGTGGGCTACACATGATATAGTCAAAAACGAGTCAAAATTATGAGGTGGTGTCTAGCGCCATCCAGGTGTGCGGCAGTGAGGCCAAAGTTGGTGCACGGCCCAACGGGCACACGCCCCGACAGGCGCCGGAGTGCGAGGGCCCGACAATGCTGCTTGGAGCTTTAATTATTATTATTTTTATTATTCTCCAAAATGAATTGCCTTTTTGGAGACTTGCCAATACTCAAAAACTCATGAAAGTTGGCAGAAACATCAGTCGTGGTGAAAATTTACGTGTAACATAGTGATTGGAAATGGCCGTGGCAAAATGGCTCGCTAGCGCCCCCTAAAGTGAAGCCCCTGCCTCCAGTTCAATGTACATGTCGGAAGTCGGTACATGTATATAACTGACCGATACGAACAAAAAAACTCTCTTGGAGGAATGCCTTCAAACAAACAGGAAGTCAGCCTTTTTGATTTTTGTGGCCATTTTTTGCCATTTTTGGAAAATCATACACTTTGTATTTGAACGAACTCCTCCTAGAGATTTTACCCAATTGACTTCAAGTTTGGTCAGTACTACCTAAACCCCATGGGGATCAAAAGTTGCTCAAATCGTGAGTTGTCCTTGAACGGCATGGGCGTTGGCGGGCGTCACATTTCGTCAAATTTTGAGGTCTCGCCATGAAACTGAAAATTGTCATAACTTCATTGTCTAAGGTCCAAACTGTACAAAACTTCACATGCTGGTCAAGAGTCCCGCCCTAAAGACATCCACATCACCAAATTTAGCTATAGTCACCTACTGGCAACAGTAAATTACATATTTTATGTTTTGATACTGTACTACTAGGCCGTTGACCATATCGGCTTCAAATTCAGTGAGAACAGCAATAACAAGTTGGTAATGCAGGATTTTGAAGCTGGTGAGTTTTCGGTCAAACATATAGGCGTGGCTGTGTGGCGATGTTGATGTTTCGCCTTGAAGCAGGAAGTTGTCATAACTCTGCTGTCAATGGTCCAATCTGTCCCAAACTTCATAGCTTTAATAAGATTCCCGCCATGAACACATCCATACAGATACATTTGATAACAGTCATAGCGCCACCAAGTGGCAAGAGGAAGTTATATACTTCATAATTTGACGTGCTACTATCAGGCCGTTCATCACAATCACCTCAAATTTGCTCAGTGAAGCCATAAGGCCTTGATGAAGCATTATTGTAAATAATGTGAGTTTGAGTCACATGGCGGCGGCGTGATGTTTGATGTTCGCCATCAAACAGGAAGTTGATGCTGAGAGGCCAGGGAAGCTCAGATGCTCACCAAAATTGACAAACTCGTAAGTGGTGGTAGTACTTTCGATCTCATATGGTTAACAGGATCGGTTGTGGCAAATTGGCTCAACAGCGCCCCCTGGAAAACTTCAAATGAGCATATCCGAGTCTGAGATTAACCTACATGTATGAAACTTGGTAGACATGTGTATCATATCAAGATCTACAAAAAAGCCTATTGATGTCTAGCGTCACATAGTGGACAAAATAAGGTATATCCCAAAACCTCCGTCAATGTCCATAATGCATGCAGATACAGAGCCTTGCATTCATCCAGGGGTGCGGCAGTGAGGCCAAAGTTGGCGCACGTCCCCACGCCACGACGGGCGCCGGAGTGCGAGGGCCCGACAACGCTGCTTGCAGCTTTAATTCTATTTTGTCCCGATCTCTGTTTCAGGTCAGTGCTGAGTTTCAGAGGATCACCACACTGAATCTTGAGCCAAAATTCATGGCATCCCCATCCAGCGAAAACGAGGAGTTGTCATAAGATGTCTCATCGACCACCTCGGAGAAGATCCAAGTACCTTGATCAAGGATGTTGAGGTTAGTAAAATAAACAGTTTTCAGGATTTTTAACAGTAATAGTTTTGTATTTGTAACTATTGCGATTATGAATGACTGAGACAAGATTACAAATAATGCAAACAAAGGCTGAGCAGCGAGGGATTGTGTCACAGTCCATGTCTTCTAACACGCAGGCTGAAAGTAAGACCTAACCAGTTGTCTTTAAAATGTCTGCAGGATGCTGCCGGTGAGTCAGTCAGTGTGCAAGAGGAGATGGCAGAAGAGGTGATGAAGATTTATCTGCTGAAGAACCAAGATGGGTCAGTCAATGAAACTACTGATGTAGGGATTGGTTTACTATTCCATTAACTTTGGATTTTAATTATACCTACTCAATTTTATCAGTCTTTGTACAAAATGTAGTTATTCAAATGTACTTAATTTTATTAGTTGTATTTACTCAGATCATTAGGGATAGCTAAATGATTTCACAGCTTAGAAATGTACTCTATTTTCAAGTGTGAAAATGTTTCACCAAAAAAATTGAGTATGTCACTGTTTCAGTAGAGTGCACCCTCAAATCCAGAAATTCCTGAGGGAGGCAAAAAATCACACACTACTACGATGCCTGGTACATGAAAAAGGTATTGTGTCTGTGTATGTGTGAGGGAACGTCAGGCTAGGAAGGCCCCTCTTCACATTATAAAAGTCTGACCAATGGCACCAGTATGAGAAATGTCTGTTGGAGGCTTTTCTGCTTTATTATTAATAATGCTACGTTGCATGACTTCATCAGTCTTATATTATCTGTACTTTTAACTCGAAAAATAATTTATTAAACTGAATTTTCAATTAGATATATACACTTAGCAATGCAGTGAATGGATGTGATTTTTGGGATATTCTTTGTTGTGGAATTCAATATGCATGTCAATATACTTTAGTAGGACCTTATTAGTCATTAGTGTGTGTCTCTGCAGAATCATGGTAGGACCTTATAAGTCATGCAGTTCTGTGTGCGGTAAGTGAGGGGAGTACATCCTGCTGGAAGTTGAGAAACACAGATATGGAGGATGTACGAGCCCACTGATATTGGAAGGTTAACTTGACATAAGTATGAGGCACATACACAGATGGGATTAACAAGTGCACACACGAACATTGGAAGGATATATAAATTGTCGGGTCCTGGGATCGAGGTTCCAGTTAATGCTGTGTATCTTGCATGGTCTGTGAATAAATTGGGAACCCACATGACTTTAAAGTTCCAGAGACTCCTGTGTGTTTTGCGGGCCACAACATAATTGGCGCCCAACGTGGTTTGACTTCAGAGCGGAACAACAACACTGCATTTCAGACTGGTGACGCCACAAAAGGCCGAAAAAAAAGGTAAGAGAATTTACTCTTATGTTAGTGTGGCCATCACTAGGTGATAATGCTGTGGGGTAATCTCTGACTCATTCTAAAAAGAACCCTAAATGTGGCAAAGGAGTCAATGTTACAGAAAGGTCATGTGTAGTCGTATGCGCATAAAACAGCTGCCTAGAAAATAAATGGAACAAAATAGAGGGGCTAAGTTGTGTTAAAAAGGCAGCTGAAGGGAATCAGATGTTGTTAAACTCTGATAGTATATACCAGAACTGGTTCTGAAGATCAGGGGAGAGTTGTGTCTCTGATATTGAAGCGCTACCAGACCTGGGTCTGAAGATCAGGGGAGAGTGTGTCTCTGATAGTATATACCAGAACTGGTTCTGAAGATCAGGGGAGAGTTGTGTCTCTGATATTGAAGCGCTACCAGAACTGGTTCTGAAGATCAGGGGAGAGTGTGTCTCTGATAGTACATACCAGAACTGGTTCTGAAGATCAGGGGAGAGTGTGTCTCTTGATAGTATATACCAGAACTGGTTCTGAAGATCAGGGGAGAGTGTGTCTCTGATAGTGTATTCCAGACTTGAGTCTGAAGATCAGGGGAGAGTGTGTCTCTGATAGTATATACCAGAACTGGTTCTGAAGATCAGGGGAGAGTTGTGTCTCTGATATTGAAGCGCTACCAGAACTGGTTCTGAAGATCAGGGGAGAGTGTGTCTCTGATAGTACATACCAGAACTGGTTCTGAAGATCAGGGGAGAGTGTGTCTCTTGATAGTATATACCAGAACTGGTTCTGAAGATCAGGGGAGAGTGTGTCTCTGATAGTGTATTCCAGACTTGAGTCTGAAGATCAGGGGAGAGTTGTGTCTCTGATAGTGTATTCCAGACTTGAGTCTGAAGATCAGGAGAGAGTTGTGTCTCTGATGTTGAAGCGCTGCCAGACCTGGGTCTGAAGGTCAGGGGAGAGTGTGTCTTGGATTGTGTGAGTATAGCTATAGAGGTAGCCGTTGTCCTGGGCTGAGAAAAGTTAGATTGCGATACTTGATAAAGCTCCTTGTGAGCTGAGGGGAGCGACGGCAAGTGTAAGTCTTTCACTTGGATATTGGTCCAATATATTCTCAAGTGGTTCTTCCAAGAGCTCTGGCGAACCCCGAGAAATTGAGGACTGAACTATAATACATATGTGAACTAACATTCACTAGAAAAGGAGAACTTTGTTGGGGGGGGACCTGCTCAAACTGTAAAGAAACAGAGAGTAACGGGTCACCCAACTTGGAACTCTGAAAGTTTCATCACAATCTCTAGAGGACTGATAAAAGTATCAATTATGCATTAATATAGTATTTCATAACTAAATATGGCTCAATGAAGCTGAAATAGATCTCACATGATAAATAAAGGAACAAAATATCAAGACAAAAGTGATCAGATACATATATTACAATTGGCAATAAAGAGATATTCAGAAGTGACGTGTAAAAAACTATGAGCCTCGCTGGTAGGAAACGATAAAGAGGAGAGAAATAAACCAGAAGAGGACCCTTGAAGTACAGTAAGCACATTGCGCATTACATGAAAATAATATCTTCTTATAAAATAAAACCAAAAAACTGAATCAAATAACAAACTATAACAGACCTCTGCAGCTGCAAGCGATCGTCTCTGCAGGCAGATGCGTCTCACCCATATACAAGAAAATAATCTCTGGTTGATATAAGAACAATACACGTTTAAGATATTGCTTGTAACTTAGCAAAATTAACCAACATTGGTTTAGTATAAGAACATTGTAAAAACAGGGCATAATTAATTATCATTTAAACACAATGGAGGGCAATAAATCAGCTACAATGATTGCACCACCAGTGGCCATTATAGGAATCAAATACCCGCAATACATAAAAGTCATTCAGAAAATTTCGGGAAAATGGGAAAAACGAACTAAAGGTTTAGATCCATCTTGGCCAAAAGAGGGCACATTTGATGTAGGCCTTTGTGAAGACATGGAACTTCGAATTAAAAACTACAAACCAAAGAACAAAAGTAAGAAACATCAACAGAAAAGGGAGCAAGAATTAGAAATAATAAAACTATTCAAGATTGAGGGCCACCGTTACAGGAAGAATGTAAAACAGGGCCTCACGGAGTTAAGAGAAATACAAGCAAAAAGGGAAAAGAGAGAACAACAGCAAAACCTATTAGACTACACAGAGCACCCAAACTACACAGGGCTGTATCCATCCTTGGTAGGAAATGTTAAAGGGGACATATTATGAAAATCTCACTTTTTCAGTGTTTATACACATCTATTTGCTTATCTTTAGTCTCTACCAACACACAAAATGTTATATTTGGCCACTCAGTGATTTCTTAGTGAGCTTAATGAATGAGAAATATGTCGTTTTGACAGCCCAATCAGATAAATAGGTGTTTTTTACGTCACTCTAACCTCCGGTTCTTGAGTATCTCCACTCCATACCTAAGTATCTCCACCCACACCCCAATATCACCTCCCACAGTTTTCGAACAAACTTGTCGTACTCCACCGCCATTGTTATCTAGCAAGCACCGAGCTACAAGCATAATGTCGAAGGTAGTGCTAAGCATGTGGGCTGCGCAGTAGTTGGTTGCACAAACCAACACAATAGTTTACATGGCCTCCCAGCCTCAGAGGACATAAGAGCTGAGGGGATTAACTTTATTTTTGATGGAAAAGTCCCTGCCAATTTCCGCAAAAATCTCTACGTTTGTGCGAACCATTTCAAGTCCGACTGCTTCACCAACCCGGATCAGTACAACTTTGGACTGGCCAGCAAGCTTTTCCTAAAAGAGGGATCCATACCATCAGTCTGTGGTGAAGCTGCAGAAGTGGGAAATGTAAGTATTTAAAATAAATTCTGCTGTGTGTTTCTGTGGTTGTTAGTATGATGTAATGTTTACAGCTGAGATAAACATTACCTCTTATTATATATTGTGGCGTCTACGTTGTTAATTGTTTGTAAGATGAAGTCATCTTGTCAACACTCTTGACTAACTAGAGTTACATGAGATGAGATTGTCGAAGTCTCCTCTGGTTTTTTGATTCAGTAAAGACTCCCATTAAGCACCGCCATTTCACCGACCTCCGTCCCCCTAGTCTGCCCAACATGTCCGCTGTAACAGTCAGGTAACCAGCGTTTAGCGACTTTAGCATGTTGTGCTAGGGGTAAATGTGCTTTATGTCCTGTTACCCCGGTAAACGGACCGTGTGGATGTAAAGTATGTTGGTAGCTGTGACGTGACCAGAGCAGGCTGACTGTAATAACGGAGCAGTAACACTGTCGCTCATAAATGTAGGATGTGGAGGCATATCTGCCGCCCGGTGAACTGTATACACCGGCCTCAGACCCGGAGAGCATTAGCATCTCCGTTGTTGTTGCTAAGTTGTTAGTATCGTCAACACTATTTTGCTTGCTTGGAAAACATTTCTTTTTCATTTTAACGCTTAAGGTAATGACTATGTGTTCATGTGTGAGTACTTCTGATTTTTAATCCAACTAAGATTAAAACATAACATGAAAAAAAGCTGATTGTAACAACAGATTAAAGATCTCATTGTCAAAATAATGATAGTTACTGTAAAGGAATTAAACTCTATCTATATATTTTATCTATATTATGATGTGGATGATGAATACCCCTGTTAACTTGAGTTATATCTGCATTTCTATATTAGCATTATTTAGCATTGCTAAATAACTTTCTTTGACATTTTTAAAAAAGGTGGTAAATATCAGTGCTCTTTATTTTTAGCCAAGCACATCTGGACTGCTGAGTTTGTCACATCATGTGGGCTGCCAGACAGACCCACCGAAGAGGAGCACCGTCCGCACACAGCTTTCTCTATGTAGGGTTAAAAGGGGTTAACGATAATAATTATGATCAAAATGATCATATATTAATTATCGTATTATAAAGCTATTAATTAATCAGGTAGGGTTATGAAAGAATACCTCGAGGAGCACCACCTTCCTAAAGCTATATTCCTAAGGTCGGAAGGATTCCTTAAGAAAGCTGTAAATATAACCCAGATTAATTAATTACTAAATAATAGCGTTCAATCAGTCTCAAATGAAGGAAGTCGAGTCCTCTATCGCAAGAACTAATGATTCCAGTCATCAACACAGAAACTTGGTCTAAAAGAATCTACTTTATTATCAAAGATAATCTAACACAGCACACAGAACAAACTAAAACTAAATTCAACATAGGATGATAACAGAAAGATAGTCAAAATGAGATCGGAGTGAAAGAGAGAAAATAAGACATAACTATAACAAGGCGAGATGATAGCGTGGTGATGTGAACCAACTAAAGGGGGTCTAAGGGAAGCTTGAAGGGAAACTAAATTAGATGAATTGTGGATCGTAATAATGCCAGATCAGCTATGACGCTTTCCAAGACACAGAGATGTTCGGGTTAGCTTACTTTTCAGCCGGTCTCCGGGGTAGGGACGAAAGCACGCTTTGGCGAGTTATCAGGAGGGGTCACCGACCGGATACTCGCGGAGGATGCTGTTCGAAGTCTGCCGGATCCTGGTCCCGAATCTCAGATGTTGGAGGGTCGCGTCGTCGCTGGCTGGCGGCTTTGTGAATTTCGGACCTGACGGCCGTGTTCAGCTCGGCCGTGCTTTGACGGCGTTGGAGCGAGTTAAGCGGTAATACAGCTCGAAGAGGGGCTTAGTGAATTACTCAGGCGTGAGTGATCCACAGGTGAGCTTCCAATAATTTAGTTGAAGTGCAGAACTTCAATTCTTAGCTGAAATTGTAGGAGAGGAATGCTATCTAACTGTATGAGCTAAGTCTTAAAGAAAAGGGAAAAGAAGTCTCTTCTGCTGCGGCAGGAGGGCACGGGCTTATCCACGGAGTCACGGGGATCTCCGCGTTCAGGAGTCAGAGTTCATGTCAGGTGGAGGTAGGAGCAAGAGGAGCAAGAGGTCGAGCGGCTTCGCGCCATGGCTTTTGAAGCCTCACAGCTGCCGGAAGTAAGGGCGTGTCCTATGTTACTGTAAGATATGCGTTCACATCACCAGCTGGCATAGAAACAATAGGCGAGACATCTGAGTCTCTCCACTAGAAGGAGGCATCAAAGCACACATGCAATAAACATGAACTCAAAGGGACACAGGCAGAAAATCATCACTATGTGCTCATCAAATTCAAACAAGAAACATATTACAAAAGGAGTAAAACACACAACGATAAGGAGAACATCAGAAATGATCCATTAGAACATGTTGCAGAGTTCAGCTTCCCAGAAATCATGCTTACACAGTCATGAACACATTTCTTCTCTTGCTTCCGTGATGAGAGGAAGAGGAGAAGAGGCAGGAGGTATGGTGAACATTTTGGCATGGAAGGTTGGTTGGATTGTCAGATTTTTATTGATTCATTGATTCCCAGTTTCTGAACCCATGCAGGGTTTTGGATCCTGTGGTTTGGAACAGAAAGCAGTCTCATGGTCTCCTGAGTTGCAGGCTGATACCCTGGGGTGTCTCTGGTACTCAGCAAGGGGTCAGGAGGGGTGAAACCAGGTCCTCTTTGATATGTTAAGGGAAGGCAAATGTTGTGTGGGTACAGACCCCAAGTTGTGATTACGGGTGTTATCTTTATGTGAGTTGTGGGGTTGTAACTCCACAATGGTGAGCAGATGGTTGATCAAAGCGAATGACCATGTTTGATCATCCAGGCAAGGCGGAACCACAGCTGAAGTCGCAAGGCATGGTGAGGTGGAGGTCGACTGACCTACCCTCACCCTACATCTAAAAACTCTCCAACCTGAGAAAATTGTACGTTATTTATAAAACAGTCAATCATGAGGACTATTTATATTATGCCACTTTTTTCAGCTTTAAAGCTTTAATTTTTACTGATGTTATATTATTTGTTTGTAAACAATATTTTTAAAATATATTTTTAAATGATTATCTAATTAAGACTGTCAGACCACTGAACATCTTTGTTTCAATAAAAATGAAGTCAATTTAAACAGTGTGTGTTCTTTCACTATGTGATATGTTTGAAGTCACCAAGCAAAAGACTACCATTAGAAGGTAGAGGGAATATTAATTTATAGTAATCAATTCCACTGTGATATAATGTATTACAATAATAATAGTATTTTTTGCTGTACTTACTGCATTATCCCCCTGAGACGTAAAGACCCATAGTTAGCTCTATACATGTTTAATGCATTCTGTAGTGAAAATGCATTTAAACAAATTGGTTCGAATCCGGGATGATCTACCGTGCATGATGGTGGATATTGAGGCTGCTGTAGTCTTCTTGCAACCTAGTACATTTAAAATGGAAAGTTAACTACAGGTAAGGACTGCATAAGACTCTGGGTCAAACATATATGGATCCAACATGCTTGTTTGGGCCGCTTTGTTTTCTCCGGTAGCCATTTTTCTGACAAAACACAAAACATACTCCCAAGATATTGCAGCACTGAAAGAAAATCAAATGAACCAAAAGCACTACAACCATTGGATTGTTATGCAGAACGAAATGAGACAAGTAGAGTAAAAGCGGGTGGAGAGTCATATTGGATGAAGATTGATCATGCTGGAACAGACTTAAAGCGTGAGATGGTTCGCAGTATGATCAAGGAGTTAAAGGAGGAATTAGACAAGATTCAAGAAAGCATGTGCAAGAGAAGAACACAGACAGGAGAGAAGGGGAAAATAAGTCAAGCAGCTGGAGGTGAGGAAGGTGTGGAAAATACACCTTTGTTGACAACTCTGTTCAGGAACTCGGTCATTGAGGCTTTACCAACTCCAGTGCAAAGCAAACTGGAGGAAGTTGTGGGACTGACTTCAATGCCTCACAGAGAGTTGATTATGTGGTGCATGTTATAGAAATATACAGAAAAGATGAGCTAAAACAGAAAGAGCAAGAGAGAAACATTCAAAGGAAAATTGCTCAGCTACAGCTCACTGACTTACAAAGCAAAATCAGCCGAACCCCAATTGGGTAAGAGGGGGGTCGGGGGACCCAGCCCACACAACGTAGAAGTGGAGGCCCGGTGAATCCGTGGGTGGGACCAAATTATGGTTATTAGGGGTGCCCAGAGAATCCTACAGGGGAGGGTCAGCTTCCAATTCTCACCCTTCTCACCCTCACTGCTGACTATTCTAATCTCAGAGTCACAGTGTAAACCACTGTGGGAGGGGGGAGGTGATGAAAAAGATAAAACAACAAGGTTTTTGGTCTCCATATATGCAAGCGATGGTGGAAGAGGTGTTGAATCAGTGTGAAATTTGTGCTCAAAACAATACGGAAAAATGTGAAAACACCAGTAGGAGACATACCAGTCCCTGAAGGACCTTTTAAACATCTGGTCATTGACTATGTAGACATGATAAAATCAGTGCATGGGAAATGTTACATGCTAGTGGTAATAGATCGCTTCAGCCGTTGGGTTGAAGCCACTCCATCCAAAAATTTAGGAGCTGAGACTGTTGTCAAATTCCTGACAAAAGAGGTCATTCCACGGTTTGGCATACCATCAGAAATAAGTCAGATAATGGGTCAGCATTTGTACAGAAAACAGCTAAAGGAATTCTACAACAGCTAAGAATCAAACAGAGGTTGGGGGCAGTATATCATCCCCAAAGTCAAGGATTGGTTGAAAGAATCAATGGGACTTTAAAAGCCAAACTAAACAAAATCTGTGCTACTACTAACTTAAACTGGGTAGATGCTCTGCCACTCGCACTAATGAGCTATCGCATGCAAACGCATAGAAGCACACATTTAACACCGCATGAAATGCTAACAGGAAGGCCTATGCCAGCACCTCAGCTAAGGGGTCCCTATAAGGGACCTCCACTTGAGCAATTGTAAATAGAATTGAAAGATTATATGGAACAATTAACTGCCATCCATAGGTCTTTTTTTCTGCGGGAAAAAAGGAAAAATCCAGATCCAGACCAGAGGTCGGAAGGCCAGTGGTGCCAGGAGACCAAGTGTACATTAAGGTCTTCAGAAGGAAGTGGCACGAGCCAAGGTGGGAAGGTCCCTACAACGTAGTAAGAGCTATGCCGACAGCAGTCCAGGTGGAAGGAAGTATTTACACGAGTTGTGAGCTAATACGATCTGGTGTTCACATGAGTTGTGATCTGAGTTGTGATCTAATACCATCTGGTGTTTACATGCTCCACCACATTTAATCAGAACAGCTGTGTAACATGTGCAGAAGTGATGGAAGTGACGTATGTTTCACGTGTTTTACCAGAAGATGGATGTGGATCATGTGATCGGTGTAATTGTTGTTATTGTGGTTCTTTTAATAAAGCTGCAGCATGATAATAACGTAGACTTACTCATACTGGAAGTAAAGAGAGACGGTGAGCACTAGAAAAGAAACTCTCTGCTGTTGTCTACTTCTGCTTTAAAGCCTCCATCTTGTAAATACGTCCTGACTGAGCAGCAGACAGAACTCTACCAGTAGATATTCTGTTCCACCGTTTACATGGAACGGTTGTTCTTCTGATCAGTTTAACTAAAGGTCTATACTACCCCTCTGCAACACAATGAAATTTCATTGCGTTTGGGTGTTTTTATTTTAATGAGGTGTTTATATGGAGAATTTTCATTCTGATTGAGCTTTTAAACCGATTTTAATCAGAATAAGGGGGTCCATGTAAACCCAGCTAGTATGTGTCCTTTCACTATGTGATATGTTTGAAGTCACCAAGCGACAGACATGACAGATGAACTGTAACCATTACAAGGTAGAGGGAATATTAATCTATAATAATCAATTCCACTGTGATATAATGTATTATTATAGTATAACTGCACTTACTGCACTTTCCCTCTTAGACATAAAGACCCATAGTCAGCTCTATAAATGTTTATTGCATTCTGTATTGAATATGCATTTAAACAAATATGTTTGAATCTGGGATGATCCACCATGCATGATGGAGGCTGCTGTAGTCTTCTTGCAACCCAGTACATTTAAAATGGAAAGTTAACTACAGGTAAGGACTGCATAAGAAAATTAACCCAACAAGCATTTATGCTACCTGCGGTATCTCCCTGCAGCAGACATTCTCAGCTTCTGTCGGCATTGTTGTTCTATCCCACATAGAAATAAACAAAAAAGAAAAGTGACAATGGTTTATTAAAATTGTGTTTTAGTAAGGACATAAGTCACAATATTCACTTTTTAATAATGTTACTAATGATGATACTTTTAAAAAAAATTTTAAAAAAGGTTTCTACGCTATGATAGCTGGCAAACATACTGTAGACAAGTAAGAGTTATGAGGTGTTGACAGATAATCCCACACCCTGTAAGCAATGAAACAGCTGGCTGACACAGAAAAAGAATAAGCTTTTATTTTACTGGTGAAACGGGAAAAGCCTAAAGACATATACGTCAAATTACTTATATTTATTAAAAAGCCATAAGCCTAAGTTCTGTTAACGATACATAAAGACTTTGTGTTGATATTGGAGTAATTAGCGGTCCGTAACACAACCACCACAGCCAACAACTGTGTGGCCGTAGCCGAACTACGAACGTATAACAACAAATGTGAAATGACAAAGTTATTAACTAACCATTCAGATACGTTCTGTTTCAGTCTTGATTCCTGAACTTCCTCTGGAGGATCCTCGTACTCAGGGTCTGACTCTGGGTCAAACATATATATATGATCCAACATGATTGTCTGAGCCACTCTGTTTTCTGCAGCAGCCATTTCTCTCCCAGAAATCACAGTCGAGAGTTGCCATGGAAGCGCAACGCTGTGTAGTCGGCAGTCCTCTCGCTTGAGAGGGCGGAGTGAGAAGTGTCTCATTTGCATATTAAGCGCCACGCCCTCAAACAGGCCGTTCACAGAAAGGCTGCTAAAGCAGGAAGAGAAGGCTGCAGCGGTGCTTCCACCCACGTCACAGACATTTCATTAAGACTACCAGAAATTGTATTATCTTGTGATAAAAGGGAATAATATGTCCCCTTTAAGGGCCTTTTTGTTATAGAGCAAGCTCTAACAGTTTTTATGTGCAGTTCAAAGTCATTATGGCAGACAGGAGATGATGTAAATAGTGGATAGAGTGGTAAGAAAGAGAAGGTAATTAGTTTGATCCTTCAAGTTTTTGTCATCGCTAAATAATCCAAATAAAACATTTCTGTGATGCAAAGCAAGTTTTGGAGCAGAGTACTTAATAAATTTGTAAAACTCCTTCCAAAACTTCTGAGCAACACAGTGCCAGAATAAAAGTTGGCTTTGTTATAAAGATATGAAAGGGGGGGGAAGATCCCTTCATCCTGTTTACTTTAAAACAATTTCTGGGCGCACTGAAAATATCTTACAGGCACACACACACACAAGTGACCCCTTAAGGGGTGTGTATGCGCACTTTTTCAGTGCGTGTGTGCATGTTTTCAATGTGTATGTGCGTTGTGCACTGTCTTGATGTGCTTGTCTGGACGGATTCAATGCGTGTGTGCAAACATTTCAAAGTGTTTCGCCCTAAACGGCCTCCATACTAGAACACAGATCGGTTCTCCTACCTCTGGTTCGGTTCACGTGCCTCTGGTTCGGTTCTCCTGCCTCTGGTTCGGTTCTCCTGCCTTTGGTTCGGTTCTCCTGCCTCTGGTTCGGTTCTCCGATCAGTCACACGGAGGAACCTCTGTAAGGACCGACAGATAGTGAAGCTCGTGCTACCAGCTGTGGGCAGGAACCACCCAACAATGGCTCGAGGCCAGGCTTCGGCCTACAAAAGGCGCGTTTGCTTTGCTCACCAGTGAGACAGGCGGAGTTTGAGGAGGGCGGAGATTACTGTCCTGGCCGGTCTTCACTAATCACTCAATATTCTACTAAATCTTAAATTGATAGTGGGTAAAAATTCAAATAAAATGACAGATAAAATCCTGATCCTAGAAAAGGTGAAACATTGAAAGATTTCTGTTTCAAAGATCCCCTACGACTGTCCAACAAACACACATACAAATACCATTAACACTAACTAAAGCATGTTTCACAGGTTCAAACAAACATACTAGTTTAATCTATTACATTTAATTCTATGGAGAACCATGAATAAATAATCTGAAGGAGGAGAAACGATGCACTGCACCACATTTATCTGCCATCTGTAGTCCTGATCAGGTGAGACACAGCACACATACTGACACATTTCATCAGAGTGAACATAGGACAAACTACATGCATATACAGTATATGACATTATATGACAGTATATGTCTTTCTCTTATCTGTCTTATCTATTCAGAGCAACCTAGATACGCCTCGGGTGTGTCTCAAACTGGTGCTGCTGAGCTGTACATGGAATTAGCCACATATGCAGAATACTGAATAATATAATAATATTACTCAGTCCTGTAAAATGGATACATGCTCATGAATTAACCAGCATGAATTATCTGTAGCTCTCTTTTCAGCCAACCACAGTATATCAGTAATGTATCATTACTTTATTTTCTCTTCTTTGTTCCTATATGTTAACCTCTACAAATACATAGAATGTATTAGTGAAATACGTTTCCTCCATTAGACTGACTCTGTCCTTTACATGTTATATGAATCAGTCTATTCATTTCCTCTGATGGCTGGTCTGTCTCTGGCAAAGAAACCAACTTTCAAGACTCTGCTTTAGACTCAACACACAAACATCATCATTCCATGATTAAATACCCAACAGAATAGGATTTATTCATCATGCCAAAACTTGGGCCTTATACAGCCCTTTTCACGAAGACAGTTCACGCTAATGTGACATAGCACAGTTTTATTTGACACTTGCTAATAATTAACTCTCTTTAATGCATCAACTACAATAATTGGATCTGCTTCAGACACCGTCCGTCTCCTGAGAACCGGTTCCTTTTCCTTCACAACAATAAGTAAAAATAGAAATAATGGTAATAAGTGAGAGAAAACTAAGCAGTTTAAGACATCGACACCAGGGGCCTGTTACATAAAGGAAGCTTATCAAATAAGTCAGGCTTATTGTGGTTAGTCTGACTTATTTTCACTTGATCCATAAAGCAAGTTCAGCATAGTTCAAACTCAGTTATTATGGAAACGTATGCTGGGAAACTAGCCAGATCCAGAGCGGGCTAATTGTCAGGCTAATTGTCAGGCTAGCTATCAGGCTAACTATTAGGCAAACTGTCGGGCTAACCATCAGGCAAACTGTCAGGCTAACTATTAGGCTAATCATCAGGCTAACCATCAGGCTAACTATGAGGCAAACTATCAGGCTAACTGTCAGGCTAACCATCAGGCTAACTATGAGGCAAACTATCAGGCTAACTGTCAGGCTAACCATCAGGCTAACTATCAGGCTAACTTTTAGGCAAACTGTCAGGCTAACTGTCAGACTAACTATCAGGCTAACTGTCAGGCTAACTATTAGGCAAATCATCAGGCTAACTATCAGGCTAACCATCAGGCTAACTATGAGGCAAACTGTCAGGCTAATCATCAGGCTAACTATCAGGCTAACTTTTAGGCAAACTGTCAGGTTAACTGTCAGATTAACTATCAGGCTAACTATCAGGCTAAGCCTCAGTTGTTGTTGAACCTGAGTTCCTGAAACACTCACCTGAGAGAAAAGAGGTGGTTTTACCAATGGATGGATGGATGGATAGATAGATAGATGGACGGACAGACAGATAGGGACTAGGGAAACGATAGGAAGTGTAGAATGAAATTTGACAGATGAGAAGAGGTATAAAGTAAAGGAGGAACCAAAAAACTAAAGCCCGAAACATGACAGCTGTAGATATGTCAAACTGCCTGGTCAAAATATACAGATATCTTGAATTAGAGTTTTGACCAGTCATGTCAGAAACTACGGCAAGTGGAAGGCAGGAGTGGCTTACTTTCAAACAAAGCCTACAGTATGGAGCTGCATTAGGGAGTCATTTTACGGTGATGTCAGACTGAAGGAACGGAGGTTTATAATGCTGCAGCCTCAGATTCCTTTAGATAAGCTTGTTCTGTTTCGTTGTATTTTCTAACTATTATCTAAAACAGCATCATTTCATCTGCACACTGTTCAAACACTTTGCTGGGCTCATATCCAATGAGATGTCATTCAGATTAGTCATAATGACCTTTGACATATCTGCATCGATCATTTGGGCTAGTCAAAACTGTTAACAGATATCTGCTGCCATTCAGGATGTGTGACAAGTCGATTTCAGTGACGTAACTGCTGACATTCAGTTTGGACAGAACGTTTTTCAAATCGGCATTTCTAATTCCAGACAGTCAGGTTTGGTTAATAAACATTAAAACCTCAGATTTCATTTTAACCATTATTCCAATGCAACATAAATGTACTGTAACTATGACTGTGATCTGATTAGTCGTGTTTAACGTGACATAAAATGTTACAGTCACAGCACTAACACTTTACCGATATAGAGGAATAATGTTGTCATACGACGTCATTAACAGGGGCCGCCTGCCCAACACTACAGGCACACGCCGCAGACCTAAACGAGCGAATCTGCACCAGATTGGCGATATCCGTGTGACGTTTACGGATGTACGGATGTAAACAGAGTTGAGACACCTTCGACAACTCACAGTGAGTGTTTTCGTGTTTTCTCCTCATAGCAGCAGCGTGTTGGTCACGGAAAGTTTGATACGCAGAGTAGTAGACTATAAGTCTGAGACAATGAAGAAGAAGACGACGTCAGAACTTAGTCCGGTCAGCTGACTACGTCACAGTAGAATGAGAATGGAGTCATTGACGTACAGGGCCTATAGTCGACTCCTCTCATTCAGTGTTGGTGTTCAGCCTTCGCACTCACTGGATGTGATATTATGATCTGTATATTATCCTATCAGCTGTTATCATTGATCCTATCAGCTGTTATCATTGATCCTATCAGCTGTTATCATTGATCCTATCAGCTGTTATCATTGATCCTATCAGCTATCAATCCAAACAGGCCCCTTTGAAAGGCCATCCTGTTTTTAGTATTATTTGATTAATGGCTGACAAATGGAGGCATCATGTTTGTCCAGTTTAATGTCCTAAACTCTACAGAGACAAACTTCACTCTTCATCTTCACTGTGATTCAACATGAGGCTCTTGTTTTTCCAGTAAACTCACCAGACCAGAAGAAGAATGAGGGTTTCTACCACTCAGCTACAGCAGCTCACCATTTTCACCACTGTGGTGACGGGTGGAGGGATCAGCACCATGTACTATCTACAGCAGAGTGAGTAAACACCACCTGCTGCACAGCACTCCGCCTAAACACCACCTGCTGCACAGCACTCCGCCTAAACACCACCTGCTGCACAGCACTCCGCCTAAACACCACCTGCTGCACAGCACTACACCTAAACACCACCTGTTGCACAGCTCTCCACCTAAACACTACGTGCTGCACAGCTCTCCACCTAAACACCACCTGCTGCACAGCACTCCACCGAAACACCACCTGCTGCACAGCTCTCCACCTAAATACCACGTGCTGCACAGCTCTCTACCTAAACACCACCTGCTGCACAGCACTCCACCTAAACACCACCTGCTGCACAGCTCTCCACCTAAATACCACGTGCTGCACAGCTCTCCACCTAAACACCACCTGATGCACAGCTCTCCACCTAAACACCACCTGCTGCACAGCTCTTCACCTAAACACCACGTGCTGCACAGCTCTCCACCTAAACACCACGTGCTGCACAGCTCTTCACCTAAACACCACGTGCTGCACAGCTCTCCACCTAAACACCACGTGCTGCACAGCTCTTCACCTAAACACCACCTGCTGCACAGCTCTCCACCTAAACACCACCTGCTGCACAGCTCTCCACCTAAATACCACGTGCTGCACAGCTCTCCACCTAAACACCACCTGCTGCACAGCTCTCCACCTAAATACCACGTGCTGCACAGCTCTCCACCTAAACACCACGTGCTGCACAGCTCTTCACCTAAACACCACGTGCTGCACAGCTCTTCACCTAAACACCATGTGCTGCACAGCTCTCCACCTAAACACCACGTGCTGCACAGCTCTTCACCTAAACACCACCTGCTGCACAGCTCTCCACCTAAACACCACGTGCTGCGCAGCTCTTCACCTAAACACCACGTGCTGCACAGCTCTCTACCTCTCTACCTGAACATCTGGCCTCTCATAACCCGAAACCATGCTAGGCGCTTTCTTTCCCCAACAGCTCTGTGGCCTGTGGACAGGAGGTTTGTAGTTCCCACCCAGGGACTGGTGGACAAGCCTACCTTCTGATCAACAGCTCTCTGTGCACAGCCTGCATCGCCAAAGCAGGACTGTTGTGTATAATTACTCCTAACTGACTGTTTAACAGCTCTTCTTCTAGTACACCAGCACTTTGGCATATTATTTTACAACCCTCTTCAGTTATAATCTACTGATTTGTACTGTTCTGTCTTTTGGACAACTAGGAAAATTTGCTGAGTCAGACTACCACAGGCTGGCTCTTCAAAAGTTGGAAGCATGTCCAGTTGCCATGGAAAGCCTGGGGTCCCCGCCTTTAAAAGTCCACAACATCCATCTGACTGACAGAACCAACCGGGTAGATCAGCACACGGCACAGGTACAGTGTGTTAGAAAGCCATCAGAACTGGTTTTTCTGGGTTTGAGAGCTTTACCAGACTGTCACGACTAAACAGTTACCCTCCTATTGACTTTGTCACCTCTGTGCTAATGTAGTCTTAGTCAGATCAAACTGAAGCATAGTTAGGGCCCAAGCACTAAGCGTGCGAGGACCCTATTGTTCTGCAAGGATTTTTTTTTCTCCGAAATGAATTGCCTTTTTGGGGTCTTGCCCATACTCAAAAACTCATGAATGTTGGCAGAAAAATTTGTCGGGTGTGAAATTTACGTGTGATATGGTGATTGGAAATGTGTGTGGCAAAATGGCTCGCTAGTGCCCCCTAAAGTGCAGCCGCTGCCTCCAGTTTAAAGTACGTCGGCCATTTTTTGAAAATCACACACTTTGTATTTTAATGAACTCCTCCTAGCGATTTTACCCGATCGACTTCAAAACTTCTAAACCCCATGAGGATACAAAGTTGTTCAAATCCTGAGTTTTCGTTGAACAGTGTGGGCGTGGCCCGGCGTCAAATTTTGATGTCTCCCCATGAAAGAGAAAGTTGTCATAACTCCATTGTCTAAGGTCCAATCTGTACAAAACTTCACATGCTGGTTAAGAGTCCTGCCCTAAAGACATCCACATGACAAAATTTAGCTATAGTCATAGCGCCACCTAGTGGCAACAGGAAATTACATATTTTACGTTTTCATACACTACTACTAGGCCGTTGAGCATATTGGCTTCAAATTCAGGGAGGACAGCTATAACATGTTGGTTATGCAGGATTCTGAAGCTTGTGCGTTTTCGTGCAAAGTTGTGGGTGTGGCTGTGCGGCGAATGTTGACGTTTCGCTTGAAGTTAGTTGTTATAACTCTGCTGTCCATGGTCCAATCTGCCCCAAACTTCACACGTTTGATAAGAGTCCCGCCCTGAACACATCTATATAGTTAAATTTGATAATAGTCACAGCGCTACCTAGTGGCAACAGGAAGTTATATACTTCAGATTTTTAGGTGCTACCATAATGATCTCAAATTTGCTCAGTAAAGCCATAAGGCCTTGATGAAGCTGTATTGTAAATATTGTGAGTTTGGGTCACATGGCAGCGGTGCGACGGTTGATGGTCACCATCAAACAGGAAGTTGATGCTGAGAGGCCAGGGAAGCTCAGATTCTCACCAAAATTGACACACTCGTCAAAGGTGGTGGTACTTAGGATCTCATATGGTTTACAGGATAGGTTGTGGCAAATTGGCTCCTCATTGCCCCCTGTAAAACGTCAAATAAGCATCCCCGAGTCTGTGTTTAACCTACATGTATGAAATTGGTAGACATGACACACTTCACAACGGGCACATGACACTGACTGGCGCCAGGGTGCGAGGGCCCATTCAACGCTGCTTGCAGCTTTAATTTAATTTGTTTCTAGTGTGAAAACATTTTTGGATGGTTCAGACTTCCAGACCGATTACAGGAAGTTACTACAGGCTAGTAAATATTCTAACACAGAGGTCTTCAACAGGGGTCCGCGACCCCTAGGGGGTCCACGGAGGTACTGCAGGGGGGTAGCGAAATTTTTGGTTGATTAGACAATTTTTTAAATATTTTTTAAATTTTTAATTAAAATTAAAAATTTTAATTTTTTTCCACAAAATTCAAATGTCTTTAAATACACATTAACATGAATCCAACATACTGTAGCGAACGGATAAATGGAGGCAGAAGACGTTATCTTTCAGTCAGCAATGCACACATTCAGCGACACACAGGAGCTCTCTCAAGCTGGGCACCGGTTCACTCACAGCAGGAGACTAGCCTAGACCTGTCCCTCCAAGCCTAGACCTGTCCTTCCAAGCCTCCTGCACACAAAGAGGAGGACCCGCCCCTATCGCCGCTGTGCCAATCACGAGCCCGCGTGTTACACGCTGGCTCTGTCAGGTTCCCCGTGATTGGGCGAGAGCCTATTCAATCCCCAGCTGACTAAGATCTCAGACACAAGGACGCACGCTGCAATATTATTGAAAAGAAGA